>JAEQML010073549.1:0-14898 GCA_016904865.1 Pissodes strobi | reverse complement strand
GCCTTTCCAGTTTCTATCGATGAGCCACTGTGCAGTCATATCAATGGCCTTAACTTCAGCCTGAAAAATGGTTGCATGTTTGCCTAGGGAACATTTAAGCTCAACCTTACCATTTTTATTCCATGCAGCGGCTCCCGTACCATCATTGGTCTTGGAGCCGTCAGTGAACCAACTATTCTCTGTTCTTCTCAGATTTTCAGAGTCCTTCGCCCATTCGTTTCTCTCTGGTAGGAGGACGTCATAGGCATGGTAATAGGTGGTTTTGGTAGGCATAACATCTGATGGTAGACCCAACACACTATCCCGCTCATTGGCATTTTCCAGCCTGATGGGCACCATGATGATCGCCTGCGGATTGTTGATCACCAATCTATACGTCGCCCATCTGGCCTCCCTCTCCAGCACTATTTGAAGAGGTGGCATATTTAGAAGACACTCAAGCGCTGCCGTGGGTGTAGTGCCGAAAGCGGCACTAATTGCCAGACACGCTTGTCGATATAGGATGTGTTTATACATCAGTGTCTCGAGTACTAGCAGACTCGCTCAATTTCTTTTTATTAATTTTGGGTATGCCTTGGGTTAGTTTTTGTTGGTTGAACCCCGAAGCGAGCGGAGGGCCATGCGTGAAATGAAATATTAGATTTTTTAAAATACTAAACAAACTCTCTAAATAGTAAATAAACCATGTCCCGCTTATTATGGTTTATAACCGCTGCTCGCTAGGCGAGCCCAATAAAGGACTGCAGCGTACGTCACAACAGTGAGAGTTTTCGCATTATATTGGCGGGCAGATATAGCCGATTGGGCAATCCTGTTAGAGTTAACGATTCTTGGATCGAAACTTGAAAGCCTTGCGTGCTAAAAACTTTAATCCTATTACCATAGAAGAAAATTGTTTTTTTTCTTCTGTGGTATTATTACGCTTAGAGTATAAAAAAAACATTATGCATGCCAATGCGTGAAGTGTCGAGTCGCGGATGCTGTGACAGTATCGCCACATTCCATGCGTGCGCGCGCACCTGCGCGTCATGTCTTCGTGATGCAACCAAACGTTTGTATGTGCCCTGGTGGTCTAGGGGTTTGCACGATTAGCCTTAACTCCGGCGACTCGAGTTCAAACCCCGTCGGTGTTTAAAATTTTTTTTTAAGGTTATATTTCTAAACTGTTTTTTTCTTGTTTTTGGGTATGTCTTGGGTTAGATTGGGTTAGCACCTGGTTAGGTTCCTTTTCTTGAGCCCCCGTAGCGAGCGGTAGCGAGCGGAGGGCCATTCGAAAGGTGAAATATGGCATGGAATGTAGCGATACTGTCACAGCATCCGCGAGTGAAGTGTCGCACTATGTCAATGTATAATGAAATCATGAAACCCATTCCGGTGCACCCAGACGCTTATGCCCATTGCGATTGCCCATTATGATTTATAATCGTTGCTCGCTAAAGGCGAGTTGATAGTTCGATGCATGTTCGATGCTTGTACTTGCTTTTTGAATTAGTTCTTATTAATCTTAGTTCATGCTCATAGTTCATTTTTTATTTTATAATTATTTTGGGGTATTTGACAGAACACAGGACGTGACACGGTCTCTGCTAGGCTAAGCGAATTTAAGAAAATACCCGTTTGGAAGAAGGTTTCACATTAAATTTAGTTTTGTAATTGTTAATTCGTCCAATATGTCGACGAAGGATACGGGAAATTTAAGTGATCAAGACAATCTATGTGTAGTTTGCTTCAAGAACGTGGAAATATACTCCATTGGATGCTGTGACCATGCAGTATGTTTTGAATGTTCAACTAGAATGAGAATTTTGTGTAAGCAAAATGAATGTCCTATATGCAGAAGAGAACTACCTAAGGTATTTAGTTTGTGTATTGTGTTAGAGCTATAGCAAAGTAAGTAGTGAATAACAACAATTTGCTAAAGATGTCATTAACCCAACTTTAATGTGAGCTTATATAATATTTTTGGTAAATAAACAGCTGCAGATTGTCTCTAAAGCCTTGTAGGTACATTCTTTACTTTCATTGAGACAGTTTCTAAAAATATATCAATTCAAACTTCATATTGTGTTCAGTATTTTCCATGACTGAAATTCAAAATGTAGGTACAAAAATCATATCTTGAATAAAGATATGCATTTTAATAAAGATGACAAGAGAAAATGAGCCTTTAAATAACATGTCAATTTACAGCCTCTTCATAGAAACCTTGAGTAAGTAACATTGTTCCATTTTAAAAGTCTTGACAGGTAAGTAAGTATCTTCGATATTACACATTTTATTTCTTTCACTAGAAGGGGATCTTATAGGCGTTTTATCTTAAAAAAGCAGTATCGGGCACATTTCAATAAAAATTTCATTGCCTTGTCTGAATATCATATCAGTTAGAAACATTTGTATTACCTGACACTTTCCTGGAAGGCCTGCACATCACTTTGGCCTTAACAAAAACTGATCCAATGTGATATGCAACTAATTCAGAAAAACATTTTACACATAAATGTGTACTGTCATTTGTCAAAAGATACAAAATAAGGGGTTTCCAAGTTGCTGAAATTCTCAATTTACCCAGTTTTAAAAATAATTATGAGAAGTGATTAATTATCGAATCCTTTTTTTCTAGATTTGAGATTCTGTAATATTAGTCACATTTTCTGCAAGAAAATTCTGCTTATTTCATATTATACTTAGTAAATAAAAAAAAATTAAATAAATGTAAGTAAAAATTAGGTAATTTTTTAGAAAACATGTCAGATTAGTTTTTAAATTTTGATATTACCTAAGCATGCAACTGACCTATAGAAGTGTAGTACAGTACATTTTGCTTTGTGGAAACTTGTACTTTCCTGTCAAAAAAATAAAATACAGTGAGACATGTGCAAAAGACTAAAATTTATGCCAGTATCAGTTCACTTTTATTTTTCATTTTGTACATGCCTTGGGTTAGTTCTGTTTGGTTGCACCCCGGAGCGAGCAGAGTGCCATGTGCGGAGTGAAATATTATTCAATTCTTTATGGTCTAACAGGAATAATCCCAATAAAAAGACAATTAATGCACATATAAATAAAACTTTGTAGAACTTACTAGAACCTGAAATATGTATATAAAAAAAAAAATTAATAAATCAGACACCAAAGACACAATCCTAAAAATTAGACAATTGGTCAATAAGATGAAAATCACATATATGACATATATCAGCTACAAGAACCAAATCACTTTAAATGCCAACTCAAATTAAAATTAAGACTACTCAGAACAAAAGCAATAAAAGAAAAAAACACAATCAAAATGGGTTTATAGAGTATAGACAACTGGCAAGATTTTATTCTTAAAAGATTTGACAGAACTTACAAATAAGTCTATATCAATTCTGCTCTGCAGACCATTATAGTATGAACAGGCTCGATATATATAGGCTCACTTCTGGCAAGATAAGTGGAGTAATTGTCTAGATAAAATTTGCGGTGTGAATGCATGATCACTACTGGTGCAGAAAAATTAAGAAGATCAGCAGAGTCGACAAGATTGGTACATAATTTCAACAGGAAGAGTTGGCTTTGTAGAATTGTACTTTGTTTGAGTGAAAGGAAGTTGAACTTTTTTTTATAATAACTGACGGTCAAAACCTCTTGGAGGGTAAAACCCATCCTGTCTGAAACTTAGATATTTTAGAAATCGCCGTTGTGCATATTCCAGCCTGTCCACATGTACTTGATGACTCGGAAACCACACCAGAGCAGCATATTGCAATCTAGATTTAATTAAAGAGTTGAACAAAGTGATAAGACTGTCCAAATTCTCAAACTCTTTTGTCCACGTAATGATAAACCCTAGGGTTTTTAATGTTGATTGCCCTAGGTATATGATCAATGTGGTCATTAAATGAGAGTTTTTTTGTCAATAAAGACCCCTAAGTCTCTGATTGACTCAACACTGGAAAGATCACTGGATTCAATTTGATAGTTAAAGTTTAATTCGTGATTGGGATTTGAGATGGTCATCAATTTGCATTTGTTTATGTTAAGATGTAATTTATGATTATTATTACTGCACCAAGACGATAGTGTATCTATGTCCTTCTGTAACACATTACAATCCCTAGTACAATCGTCTGCAAACAATAAACAGTTTAAAGAGATGTTCTGGGTGATATCATTGACAAATATGGCAAAAATCAGGGGAGCGAGATTACTTCTCTGAAGGGCTCCGCTGGTCGCATTAACCGTAGAATGACAAAGAAATAATCAACTGCAATGGAGCAGTGGAACTCTTTTCCTTAACTTCGTTACGCCACTGAAATATTTATAAAAGTAACACATATTTTTAACAAAATTCGTCTTTGCAATAAATTCAGTATTTTCTATTTTTATAGACTTTTTTGCCCTACCCTGCACCACTATTCACTCCATTGTCCCGCAACACAGTTTATTACTGTTAGGTTTCCGCAAATAAAAAAACGTCTAAAAATAACTTAAAAAAAAAACATCCAGTTTGTGTGTTTCTGAGGAAAAGGCAGCAAAATTGTGCTGACACATCTTCTAAAAAATTGCCAAAAATTATTATTTGAAATTAATCCAATTTGTTGAAAACACTTGTTTTTAAACAAGCCATCTCTTTTTAAATATTTTCATTTCTAGGTTCTCTTTACTAGAATAGTTGAATCGTTCTCCAACATGTTTACAAAATTTGAAAGGTCAAGCCTTCAAGACCGTAAATATGGAATTATCTTTTCTACTCTGGACATCCAAAAGGCCTACCTTAAACTGCTTGAACATCGTTGTCATCTTTGTGAAGAGTCCAAGCATAACTGGCCATTTAAATCATTTTTACAATTGAAGGATCATATGAGGAGAGAACATGAATTGTTCTATTGTGACATTTGTAGTGACCATTTGAAAATATTTAGTTTTGAGAGAAAATGTTATAATAGGCAAGAACTAGGACACCATAGGAGGAAAGGGGATAAAAATAATACATCTCATCGGTAAGGGTTTAAATATATTTTTTTAGAAGAATGCCCTGTGATTTGTTGAAATAAGCATTTAAATATTGCTTATATCAATTATTTATAATAACTTTAAAATACTTACAATATTGTCTAATGACATTTTTATAGTTTGGCCATTAATTGTTTGTTTCAGTGGGCATCCACTTTGTGAATTCTGTGAAACCCGATTCATGGACAATGATGAGTTATTTAGACACCTACGTAGAAATCACCTCTTTTGTCACTTTTGTGATGCTGATGGTAAACATCAATACTACAATTCTATGGAAGATCTTAAGAGGCATTTTAGGGATGAACACTTTCTATGCGAAGAGGGAGAGTGCAAAACCATGCCCCTTACAGCTGCCTTTAGGAGTGAAATAGACTTGAAGGGTATGTGTAAGGTGGCTCGTCCCGCAGCTCGTTGATGCTTTTTAGTTTGAGAATCTTGAGTAAATAAAACTAAATTTAAGATCTATAAGTTTATATAGATAGTTTGGCCCTACATTTAAAATATATTTTTGTTAATGCAAAATGGTCTGAAAAGTTTCCAAGAGTGTCCAAAATGTTTCTGAAACTTTTTACCTTGGTAACAGTGTCATTAAAAAGAAAAATAATCATATGTAAAGAAATGTTTTTTATTTATTTGATTACCGTTCATTAAAAGAAAAAAGACAGGGGGCCATTTTTACTAAGAGATAAAGAGATATTATTGAAATAATATTTATATTGAAAGAAACACAGTACAATTTTTTTTTTGTTAACAATTTCGAGGACATGACAGTGTGGACGCCACTGGTAAAAGCAGCACATTTTTTCTTGAAAATTTTTTTTATTATGCCTAGTTAGTAGATACTAAATTTCAAAAAATATATCTAAATTGAGGAAAATTCGATTTTTTTACAGTTATCATCAACACCATCTCAATAAATATAGAGGTTACAGGCCCACATTAATATGGCATTTTTTTCGTAAAATGACCCAAAAATAAGGAACTTTAAGGATCAGTACTCAATTCTGAAACATCCTCTATACCTACGTTATTTTAGAAACAATATATTTTCTCTTTTTCTAATTACTCATATACTTTTAGCTCATATAACAGTGGATCATAGCAGGTTTATGAGTAAATCAGCTACAAGGCAAGCTAGGACGCTAGAACTTGAGTTCACTATGGCTCCAAGACCAAGGAGTGATAACATGAGGAATAGAAGACCTAATGATCGTAGGGACAGGTAAATTTATTTATTGACTTAATGCTTAAAATATGATCTACTAGGGAGAGACATACATTTTCGGCGTAATATCGTAACCATCACGATAAGGTAACGTAATGCTTTAGCATGTTTGTGCATAGTTAAAATTAAAATAAATAGTTAATATATATCATGATGAACCTGCAGTAGATGGGGTGAAGCCTTATCACAGCAAACAAACTCTATTGGTTGGCTGCGAGTCTTCATCTTTTTTCTTTATCATCTGTGGATGAACATGAGATCCTAGAACTAGTTAACAGATCATGTCCAAAAAGATCAGCCAGTTTCGATGAAATCCCCTGTAATCTAAAGAAAACTGCAACTGATTTGCAAGCCACAAGCATTTATAATAATCAATTCTTTTATGGGGGTACAGTTTTCATTGATTTTAAAGAGAAGTAAGGTTGTACCTAGACATATGAAGGGAAAGAAAAAAATATGGGAACCTGTAGATCAGTTGCCATCCCATTGGTCTCAAAATTATTTTAGAGAGCAATGTACGGAAGACTTCTTGCCTTCTTACGAAGTAAATTGTTTTTTAGTGGAACTCAGCATGGTTTCTTGCATGATCGGTCTACTCAGACAGCTCTTTTTGACCATATAACATCAATATTAAACTCCCTTAATGCCGCTAAACCATTTTGGGTATATATTTTGATCTGAGCAAAGCCTTCAATCTAATGAACTATGAGATCTTACTGTTTAAACTCGAGAAAGCAGGTATCAGAGGTATTAGCCTTAAATGAATAGTCCTTCCTGGAGAATCGGTAATAGGCTGTGCAGATTAAAACTAGGAAGGGTAATATCCTAAATTTCACCTGTGAGTCAGTATTTATTGCTACCCCTATGGGCGCCCCACAGGGATCTGTACTGTCGCCGCTACTTTTTATAGTGTTCTGTAATGATCTGGATAATGCCCTGAGCGGTGCCGATGTATCCGTCGTGCAGTTTGCTGATGACACCTCAGTCACAATATCCAATAGAAGTGAGGACGTCGCCTTTGAACTGGCAAATTTGGCAGTGCAAAATATGCAAGAATGGTGTAATTTACTTTTGCCTAATTCTGCTAAAACCTACTTCATACATTTTCAGAACAAAAGTAATGGCAAACCAGTAAACATTCAAAATAAAAAGATAGAACAGACCAAAAAAACGCAAAATTTCTGGGACTTACGCAGAATTTCTGGGACTTACTACCCACGGGAATCTTGACTGGTTGCTCATGGGGAAATGATATGTGAAAAGATCTCATCGGCAAACTATGCCATCGTCAGTATAAGAGACATTATATCATGCATCATAATATTCCCGCGTTTTTATCTTACAAAAAAGAGTGATTATATCAATCTGTAGCACTATATCTGGAGCATAATGACTGTTTTTTTCATGGTATCTTTTTTGTTTGTGTTTCTTTGTTTATAGAAATCAAAACTATTATGAATGTAACGGTTCTGTATGTTCTGCTGGTACTGTAACGAGATATGGAAATAACTTTGCAGTTCCAGAATACTTTGCAGTTCCAAAACACAAAAAATACGTCCGAAGGTAGTCGGAATTTTCTCAATTTTTAAACTGCATTTGATTGAGCACCAAATTGCGCAGCTTTGCTAGAATGTAAATTTTATCATATTTTTTATAATGTCTAAGATTTCAATGACCACCAAAGAATTTCAGATACTCTGTCCAGTAACTACAATTTCAATTGGCATGCTGTTTCTTAAAGAAATTAATGCTTGGTAATAAAGCACTATTAAATTTTATTACAAGAAAGCCACTTCCTTTATTTTTCAGCCTTCTTATTTTCTATACAACTTTATAGAAGTAGGTTAGTTGGAGTACGAGTACTAACTTCAGTCTGGATAATCACTTTCAGAAAAAAAAACAGTTAAAAAAGTTTTGTGAAAAGTGTTACATGTGAAGTAAAAGCAACAAATTATACAGTATTTATTTAGAATACTCTTTTATATATCTGTAACACGTTTGCGGCAACAATACTAAATAGTTTTTATCTAGGATACCATTATATCTAACACAAACTAACCCTTTTGAAGCAAAATCATTAATATTTTTGTCACATCTCGGTTTATGACCCTTTTTCTCATACAAATAATGAAAATTAGCTTACTTAGGTGAAACGAACCAATACAAAATATCACAGTATCTTCTTAATAGATTCTTAATCGATTTATCGGCTAAAGAGATTGCAAGATAGCAAGGGGGGTGACTTCATTAATAAGTCGTCGCTTTGCTATGGGGCAGACATTCATTTGCCTCCTACAGGAGCCCTGGCTTTATGATCGCGTTCTAAGAGGGTTTGGCGAAATGGAAGACGCCCTTTACTATAAAAGGGACAGCCATCTGAACACAAGGACATTTATCTATGTAGATAAATATAATAGATAAGAGTATTGAATCTTATTTAATTAATTAATGCATCTGAACTTGAAATCACGGAATCACTCATTGGTTCCAGCATACAAAAGCTAGGTCGAAATCGCGTAAAACGAATTTTCTGTATTTGGATCAAAAACTACTTTTGATCAACGACTTAGATACCGGTGCTAAAAAACAAAAGTGTGTTTGGAAAGAAATTGAGCAGTTGCTGAGTAATCGCGCAACAAACACTAGCTTTGTCAGTTCTGTTGTCAATAATTTTTTAAGTTAAACTTCTTTACGTGCTCCTGGGGGTATAAATTCAAGGGAGTGACACACAAACTAGCTGGAATTCATAAGCGCATTCACTAATTTATCAAGAAATAATTGAATTCAATCTAACAGAGCGTAAGAAGTTTAACTTCAAATATGCGCACACACTCTTTTCTTACAATCTATTTATTATTATTGCGTTATATAATAATACTAATAATAATAAATATCTTTTATTTCATATTAAATGAAAAATTACAATTCTTGTGTGAAACATAGAAATGTATACATTGAAAAGAAATATCAATAGGAAAAAACAATCATACTGAATCAATAACCTCTTATCCCTTATACCATATGGCTCTAATTCAACTATAAAGTATGACTGCTGATACACTTTGAATTATTTGGTAGATTATCAAAATATTTCAAACGTGAATAAGTGGGATTCTTCTCTGTGACCAGGAGTTATATTTATCCGGGATTTTTTTAACATCTGGGTAAATCTAAAGTTAGTGTATGTTGATATTAAGCTCCTGATTAAAAAACTCGAAACGGTGTCAGGGGTAATCCTTTGATGCTTTTCAGATCGTATTTGTCAGATAGGCAACAAAAAGTAAAATTATCCAACAACGGGAATAGATTTGGTTGAAAATAAAAGAGGATTGCTAAGGGTAGTATAGCAGGTCCTATATTGTTTGTTTTTTTTCTTGAATGATCTTAACCCCATAGTTTCGTCTTCAGGCACGCAGATAACGTGTTACACTGATAACACAAATTTGTTGGCTGGAGGAACCATTATTATAGACCTGACAACTATGGCTATCTCATTATTTAATGAAGCTAAGACCTGGTTTATACATATCAAACTTGTTTTAAATGAAACCAAAACAAACATTCTATTATTTAGGACAAAACGTTCCACAGCCAATAAGCCCTCAAGCATATTAAAAATTTGTATATAGAACTTGGTAAGCAAACAAAGGTTTTAGGAGTTTATTTAGAAAAGTACCTAGATTGGTCATATCACATTATGGATCTAAATTAAATTCCATTTGTTACGGAGTAAGGATTATTTCACATTTTATGAGGGAAATATGTTTGAAAGTAATTTATTATGCAAACTTTGAGTCTGTTATGAATTATGGGATTGTTTTTTGGGGTAGCAGCAGCTTAATACAAAAAATCTTTGTAATCCAAAAAAAGAATTATAAGATCAATATGAAGAAATAAGTAAAAAACAATTTTTAAGTTAAACGGTTTTATTGGAAATAATATAATACCGAAAGCTAAAAAATAATTCGTTAGGTCCTAGGTACTAGTCATCACACCACTCTCCTCATCAATCTAAGGCATTGATCAGACATAAAAATAAAATCGTTTGGCGTAGCGTAACCTGAGTAAATATGTAAATATCACAACGATATGAGCGGTTGACTATTGATAGAAATTTCACGCGCCCTACGATTTTATTTTTTTGTCTGATCAATGCCCTAGATTGATGAGAAGAGTGATGTGATGACTAGTACCTAGGACCTAACGATTTATTTTTTAGCTTTTAGTATTATATTGTTTTCAATAAAACCATTTAACTTAAAAATTGTTTCTGCTTATTTTATTTTCAAGATTTAAATTACGTTGTGGTTTGGAACCTTCGGCAACATGCACTAAAACTGAGTTATATCCACAATACCGAAACAGAATATTTGCCCTCGACGCACGTTTCGCTAACCATGCTAGCATCATCAGGAGATGATTAAAACTAAAATTAAAATCTACCTAACTCTCTTTTATACTACTGTTTGCTTAATCAAGCGGAACTAAAAAGAACCAATCCTGGAATCCCACTAGTCACGCTTGATCAACCAATACAATGGACTATACGGAATAGGCCCTCTATCTCTATTTAAACTATTCTTACATTTAATAATTTCCATACTTTCATATGGGTCTAATAATCTCCTATCAGTTATATTATGAATTAATTTTAAATTTTGAATTGTTATTCTATGATTATTATCAAAAGAATGCTCGGCAACACTTGATTTTTCTGTTCTCCCTTACTTTAAATGAGCCATATGTTCTTTGAATCTCGTTTGAATAGATCTTCTAGTTTGCCCAACGTATTTTTGGTTACAATCCATACATCCAATTTCATATATTCCACTTCTTTCAAATATTTCAATTTTGTCCTTTGGACCACCTAATAATTTGGTAATGTTAAACTGAATCTGGTATACTAATTTTAAACCTATTTCCTTAAAAACTTTTTGGAGTCCTCTAGTATACTGAGGATTATAGGGTATCGAAACATATTTTGTATTTTCATCCTGATTAACGAAAGAAGTGGAATCACGAATGGTCTTTCTAAACAAATGCCTATTAATTAGTTTATTTATTAAATTAGTATTAAAACCATTAACTTTCGCTCTATTCCTAATTATTTCCTTTTCATTATTAAATCTTTCTCTGCTAAGAGGAAAGTTAACCAAACGGTGTACTAAAAATTAAAGCTGGCCATTTTATGTTGGTTGCAGTGGAAGGAGTCATTAGGAATATATCGGTTAGTGGCAGTATTTTTTCGGTCAATATCAAATTCTAGTGTGTTATTATCGTTCCTAATCACTAAGTATCCAAAAATGGTAGCTGGCCATTGTTCTCGACTTCATAAGTAAATTTAATGGTGGGGAACTGGTTGTTTAGTTTTGTTACAAAATCTTCAACATTAGCGGTTTTTGTGTCGAAAATCGCGAATATGTCATCCACATACCTGTACCATACCCTTGGAAAATATTCGAACTCCTGACTGATTTCATTTTCAAATTTACTCATGAAAAGGTTAGTTTTGGTTAGAAAGGCGATAAACAGTTGGCCATCGCCGTGCCTTCAAGTTGTTGGTAATAGTTATTTTTGCATTGAAAATAATTTTGATCCATGCAAAGTTTGGTTAAAGTTAAATATTCTTGTTTGATTTCGTTATCAAAACTGTTCATCTCAAGTAATTCACCAAGGTATTGCAAGGTCTGTGGGATTGGTACACTAGGGAACAATGAGCTAACATCAAACGAGATTAAAATTTCACCTTCATTAAGAATCGTATCTTTAATTTTGTTTATGAAATCTAAGGAATTTAGTACTCCTGAATTCTGTTGTTTTATAGGTAAATTTTCAAACTGGTTTGCTAGCCACTTGGATATATTATAAGTTGGTGATCCTGTTGCCGAGACTATGGGACGCATTGCCTTCCCAGGTTTATGAATCTTGGAATATATGAAATTGGATGTATGGATTGTAACCAAAAATATGTTGGGCAAACTTGAAGATCTATACAAACGAGATTCAAAGAATATATGGCTCATTTAAAGTATGGTAGAACAGAAAAATCAAGTGTTGCCGAGCATACTTTTGATAATAATCATAGAATAACAATTAAAAATTTAAAATTAATTCATAATATAACTGATAGGAGATTATTAGGCACATATGAAAGTATGGAAATTATTAAATGTAAGAATAGTTTAAATAGAGATAGAAGGCCTATTCCGTATAGTCCATTGTATTGGTTGATCAAGCGTGGCTAGTGGGATTCCAGGATTGGTTCTTTTTAGTTCCGCTTGATTAAGCAAACATTAGTATAAAAGAGAGTTAGGTAGATTTTAATTTTAGTTTTAATCATCTCCTGATGATGCTAACATGGTTAGCGAAACGCGCGTCGAGTGCAAATATTCTGTTTTGGTATTGTGGATAAAACTCTGTTTTAGTTCAAGTTTTTAGCTTTTATTTCGTTACTTAATATTTCTCATTCTATTTAGTGCATGTAGTGCCTCATTATTACAAGGTTTCTTTCCTGACAATTTGTTGCAATCTAACTCCTCAATACATAATCCTTCTAATGACTTTACTCGACTCAGAGCCATGTATGCTTGTCCTTCCTCAAACAATTTCGAGCCTAAATACACAACTGCGTGTACAGTGCTGCCTTGCATTTTGTGGACAGTGGAAGCCTAGATTTCAACTTTAATGCAAGTATAGACTGTCTAAACACTATGATCCGTCATGCACTGTGTTCTACTTATAAAGCCCTTTCATTTGATACCCTTAACCCATATTGAAACAAATATGAAATTAAAAATATTGAAGCAAATATGAAATCTGGCGTTTTGTGCCGGCGACCATCTTAGATTTGAAATTTTTCACAGTGTACAGTATTCTACTATTCAAGCCCTTTCATTTGATACCCATATTGAGGGGGTTGTGAAAAAATATGTAATCTGCCATTTTGTAGCGGCGGCCATCTTGGATATACAATAACACAGAATGTGTTAAAGTGCATTGTCATCAGAACTAAAGGTGTGTGCCAAATATCAGATCAATCTATCAACAGGGAGGGGGTAACTACAAGATTTCACCCAAAAAACAAACACGTCAAGCTAAATAAAACCGTTTAAAAATGAACTTTAATGAAAGTTGCAAGGGAGTTTTAGGTCACCTTAAATTGTAATAATTTCCAGTGTTTACTTTCATGAGTACCTGTTTTCTTCTTTAAGATCAGACATCTATTTGAGACAAATATTGCATGGGTATAACACGAGAACTGTGAATGTAAATTACCCAATACACAGAATAACCCTCACAGAGAAGAATCCTACTTATTCACGTTGGAAATTGTAAGGGTCACTTCCGGTCAAACCTAAAGTGACCGAAAACAATTGAATACGTCAAAAAAATATTTTTATATACTATAACTACACACCGAATTTCACTTGTTTGTCTGTAAAAGTTTTCAGAGGCTGCCCACAGGGCAGAGTTGTGCTCTCTGATATTGGAAGGAGCTCTCAATACAGATGGAGCATATGTCCAATGATGCACAGATTATCTTGCCATTACAATAATTGGCAAGTTCCCAACCATTGTCGAAGGGATCATGCAGGTGGGCTCTTTTCAGAGTGGAGGAATAGTGCCGCCAATATGGTATTTCGATCAGCACTTTCTCTGGCAGAATTTTGTGTATCTTCGGGCCGGTTGAATACCTAGGAGTTGTGTCGACCTCCGACTTACCTTGAAGAGACACATTAAAAGGTCATACAGAGGGCCCTTTATTATCTACTGGCTTTACACTTTAGAGATATGCGGCACTTTTGTTTAGTAGTCAGCAGTTCGCAAGGCAACCTACAGGAAGCAGCTTACCAAGCTTGTATGTTTGGGATAACTGGGCGCTTAAGAACTATACCAACCCATTCTGGGTCTAGCACCCCTACATTTTGGAGGCAAGGGTTAAAAGCCTTCAGTTCGATTGAGCAATTTGGATCAATGAGTAGCATTTTAAGATCCTTTACAGGCGTAGACGACTATATCAAAATCGGCATTTCCTATTGGTCGATCCATCTCGTATGACAATTTGTCTTCGTGATGCAATCAATTTGTCGCAAGAGCTCTCGTGGTCGAGAAGTTTAGATAGTTGGGTCCCACCTGGACGGCACGGGTTCAAACCCCCGTTTCTTTTATTATTATTTTTTTTAGATTATGTTTCTAAACAGTTTTTTTCTTGATTTTGGATATGTCTTGGGTTAGCACTTGGTTAGTTTCCATTTCTTGAGCCCCCGTAGCGAGTGGAGGGCCATGCGGATCGACCAATAGGAGAGGCTGATTTTGATATAGTCGGCTACGCCTGTAAAGGATCTTAAAATCCCAATGAGTACAGAGGGACTGGAGACAAGAACATACGCAGATCTGATTGGAACGGATCAACCCCAATCCTCTTCAGGCCAGAAAGAGTGCTATGACACCAGTCCTAACTCTTTCTAACTTCAAAAGGTATGGTATATTGTACATGGAAAAGGCGAAACCATAGCCTAAAGAAAAATATAGCTGCGATACTTAAGCGCGGCACCTTTGACAAGCGAGGACCAACTTTATTACTATGTAGTGGGCAGGAAATAAATAAATCTAACTTGACGCCAACCCCCCGGCAATCATTAGTGAAGTGAGCCGTACTCAAATTTTTTGGG
>JAEQML010073546.1:0-14899 GCA_016904865.1 Pissodes strobi | reverse complement strand
AAAAAGATCTTGCACCGTGTAAAACATAATTACTTATTTATAAGAGGGTTCCAATTTAAAAAATATACAAATTTGAAATGCCACTGATAGAAGACACTTCATATATTGTAGTCTCAATTGATTCGCTGTATCGGATGCGTTGAAGAAATCCCAATGGCATCAGATCCCAACTTCACATAAAGTGCCATAAAAGATCTTCCCTGAGTAAAATATATATTTTTATTAAGCTCCTTGTCATTGCTCAAAAGTGCACATTTCAAAATAACTTCCAGATCTACAGGATGTTTCACAAAACTAGGGCATCAAATATTTAATATTTGTTAATCCTATATTTTTTACCCGAAGTTAATTCTCCTATTTAAAATCTGCTGCCCTTAAATAATATTTTGATTGGTTGGGACGTTGCCAAGATATAATTTATTTCCATGGTTTTTGAAGTAGCTCAGCTAAAACCCCATCCAATCCTTATATATTTTTGTAAATTATAGTAACGTTGCCAAATTGTAATTCTTTTCACAATATGTCCTCTTTTAATCAGGTTCAATAATTTTAAACTTGAATTTAAAAATGTGCCTTAATCAATACTGTCATATATTAATATAATATAAATTATTATTCAATGCGAATGAAAATATCTAAATTCAAGCTTAAAATGATGAAAAAAAAATCACAATATGGCAACGTCCCAAAATATTTAAAAAAGAATAAACTTTACTTTCGAGGGAGTCATTTAAGACAAATAGTTATATTTATGTCGCACCGCGTTTGTGAATCACCCTGAATAATAATAATTTAACAAACATTCTAATGTGAACCTTTAACAACCAAGCAAGTTTTTCTATTTACATTTATTTTCTAAAAATATCAGCTCAACACTGATACTCTTATTGTAAATAGACCTTTATTTATGTTACCTTTCTCCTCCACCAGGTGTCCTACTCGATCTCCTACCAAGAACCCGACGACTCGCATCGCCATTTTGGTATCAACCCAATCACCGGCGTCATTCACACTCTCAGACCAATCGACCGCGAAACGATCGACACGTTCCGTTTGACAGTCGTGGCAACTGATATGGCGGAACCTCCGTCCACCAGACTTAGTGCCGACAAACTGGTAACAGTCATTGTGGAAGATATCAACGACAACATGCCAATCTTTGTGTCAATGAACGCCGCCATCTTGCCGCAGCAAAACGAAATGTTCTACAGACAAGGGATTACGGTCATGAACGTGTTCGCTAGGGATATCGATTCTGCCACCAACGGACTGGTAACGTACGAGCTAGTAAGCGATCCGAGCGAACTCTTCATGCTAGATCAGAGCTCTGGAGCTCTAAAGCTACGAAAACCACTTTCGAACCCCGAACCGACCTACAGACTCAGCGTTAAGGCTACAGACGAAGCAGTTCAGTCGGAGCGCCGCTCGTCTGAAGCCTACCTAACTATCATAGCCGATAGCGGCCGCAGCGCTACAGGCCCTACGTTTGAATCGCCGACGTTTTCCGGTAGTGTTTTCGAAAACGAACTTCCGGGCACCTCGATTTTGACAGTGACCGCGAAACACTCTAGTGACGAAATCGAGTACTACATCACTAACGTGACGGGCGACGGAGTGCAAGTAGACAGATTGTTCGAAATCGATACGAAGCTGGGAGTGCTATCGACCGCGACCGAGTTGGATCGGGAGGCTGGTGTCGATACCTATGAAGTAGAGGTGTACGCTATTGTGATTGGCGGAGGCAGTTCTAGGACGTCTAAAACTAAGGTAGGATGTTTTTTACTTTTGTCGTCTTATTGTGAAACACATATATAAGACTTATTGCAACGAGCCAAATTGAATCATTTTCTCATTCGAAACTTGAAAGTTCTGTGCATGTGTGTGGGAAATGTAAAGTAAAACCTGCAAATCGTAAAAGGAAAAAGATTCGAGACGTACAATCATTGTGAATGGACTTAACTTACAATAACATGGTGCGATCTCGATGTTTTTCAACGTTTACTCTAGTCCTGCATTTTTACTTCGGCAGGGAACAAGTGCCAAGCTTTAAGCGCAATAAATTAACTATCCAACTAATCGTATTCAAACTATTCTCAAGATGTAAAATGGGTTTCGCAGTTTAGTTTGCCAATCTTTTTCTTCTGTTATTTACTTGAACTGTTTTCTTTTTTATTCAATAATTTTCCCTCTAAATACAAATATTAAGAATTCAGTTTCAAATGTTAATTTTTAGCTACTGGAAGCAGACAACTAAGAACCAAGTAGTCATAGCGTGAGTCAAAACTCTAAAATATTTCCAATAATTCGTGAACTAGCTCATTGGTATATCGACCATTTGCATACGTGGAAATAATAATGGCGATGTTGCCAGACTTCCTCTGTTTCCTGAAACTAATAGATATCTTTTTTAAATGGCATAGCTTGTTGATTTTTCCAGATTCGAGTAAAGGATTTTTTGCGATTTTAAGTTCCTCAGTCAAAAGATAAAATATTTTGAATTAAGATACTTATTAGGCTGATAGAAATGCGAAATATCTTATTGCGGTGGCTAATTCAATTACAATTGTGCATGTTGTCAAGTTTCTTAAAAATAGGAAGCAGCATGATATTTGAAAAGTTATGCAATTTAATTAGAGTGAAAACTAAGAAAAGACGCAAATACTATAATAGAGAACAAAATCTAAAAAACACCTACATATATTATAACATTTTCACCCTTCCGCTTTTATTTTTTAATTTTTATAATTTTTGTTTCGATTTTAATTGAAATTATTTGGATAAATAAAAGTAAGAGCTAAATGTTCCTTGAGTTACTCTGTCGCTGCTCAGATATGTCTTATTGCGGTGGCACTTTAATGGTGTTCGAATTCTGACAATTCAATTATGTATGGACGCCAGGTCTAAAGTAGACCGAAAGATAAGAAAAGATAAGCTAAATTGTCAGATTATCCATAATAAGACACCAATGTAAGGAAAGTAAACAAAAGAAATAAAAGATATGATTTCCTAACAAATTTTAATAATAATTTTTTACTCTCCTGGGTACCAATTACACTCGGTATAGGTAAGATAGAATAAGCAATACTTAACAAGAACTGATCCTAGATTACAATATAATGAGATAGTTAATGTATATGAAATTTTCCATATGACCCTATTTAAAATTAATGGTCCTGATAAGCAAATAGCCCATAAGTTACCATCAGCCCACTAATAAGTCAAGAATATTTCATTACATAATCCCAAATTAATTCTGATCAAAATGGTTTTTTTAGAATTGAGCAAAATCAAATAATGTCAAACTATCGAACTTCGATTACCTATGATATTTAGGAAATCTGTCAAAATCGGGTGATAATTATTGTAAAATCTATCAAACGTCTCTGAGAGAAATTCAATTTATATTAAATTTAAGGCTTACCCTTCAAAAATTTATATTGTCAATTTAAATCCCAAGCCTAGGTACCCTTGGAAAAAAATTAAATATAGCCAAGTAACATCACTACTTGTTATGTAGTAACCAGAGTAAAGATAATTAAGAAATTGCTAATAGTTTACTAAAATTTACAGATTGAAATTTCCAGAGATTAACACCGAATATGTACAGAGTAATTAATCGCTATAATACAGAGTACTCATTAAAGATAATTATTTTGATTTATTAGATCAAAATCCAAGTTACGAAGCTTAAAGTTAAAGATATATAATCTCGTTTTGAGATACAGTAAGATAAATGTACGAGAAAGTTACGAAGCTAAAAGTTAAAGATATATAATCTCGTTTTGAGATACGGTAAGATAACTGTACAATAAGATAAATGTACAAGATTAATCAATGATACGATAAAGGTAAGATAAATCTATGAGATACCATAAAGATACTTAACATTAAATTTCGAAATGTTGGTTTTTCTGTTAAAAAGATCAAATGATGAGGAATTGTGCAAACATTTCTAAAAAAAAGGATCACATCTTTATGGAATTCCAGACGAGAATGCTCAAGACTCCTAACGCTTCTTCAGCAGAGTGGTTTCACAACCACGGAGTAATCTCGATCATAATTTCCACTTCCCAATCAACATAATTACATTGCTACCCACCAGGCTACGATTTTAGGAATGGAACTGCGTCCTGGAATCTCCCATCCTCTCCTACAGTCTCCTCATTTGCCCATCTGAATTTAAATTACTCACTCTCCTCGAACCAGTTCAAATTCATGATTCCATTTAAGTCGAATTAAAATTAGAGTAGAGTTAGGTAGAGTTAAGGGTAGATTTCAAATTAGAATTAAGAGCCTGAAATATAATAAAACGAACATCAGACGTATCAAAATGGCGTCCTCGTGCTGCTAAAAAAAACTTGCCATCACTTAAATAATTACCTGTTGGTTGGCTCTCCTTCAGGTGTCAAAAATTATTACAATCCAGCCTAGCTGCCATCAATTTCCAGAGAAATTAAAATAATTTTGACGCCTCCGTCACCGCCTATCACCTTTTAGGCCTGAAGGTCTAATCAAAAGAGACTCGTGCTTCAGCTACCATCGGTTTTATTCACCCAGATTCACAAAAACTGATTTCTGCAGGATGACACGAAATCAACCTGCAATACCCGAGTAGACACGAGGTCAATTCAAACACCGCCAACTAAGTAAACATGAACTCACTTCCTAATTAGAAAATTGCGCAAAAAACTCGATCAAATCTCTTTCACAAGACATTCTGAATTATGTAACTGTCAAAACAAAGCACCTAGTTATGTCACAAACTAAAGAAAAGCTGTAAAATTCATAGATGCACTGCTGGTTGACTATCTACATCGCCAACTTTTCATATTAAATTCAAGATACCGGCAACCATATATACTGTATACCTGTAGTCCAGTGGCGTAGACAAATCAAGTACATTAAAAAGAATTCCAATGGTGTGCTAGATTATATTGAAGTTTGCAAATGTAAGAAAATAAATTAATTGTTTTTGAATATTTAACAGCGAATTGTTACAGAAAATTCAAAATTACTAACATTGGAAGGAGCATATCCAAATAATTGTTACAATATATCGAATAATATGCTCAAAATGTTTTAGCACATTACACCTTGCACCATTGGACAAAAACAATTAAAATGGGAGCCCCAAAATAGTATTTTTTCAGTCTCCAGATGAGAAACCTACTTTAGTAGAGATTATCAATATTTGAAATATGGATAACATTTACATCAGTAGTCAATATGTGGGTTGTATCGATATTTAAACATTTATTAAAGCGTTCTATCGATACATTTAGATAGATACCATATCGTTATCATGCACCGTGCGACTAGAGTATCGTACAGATCGTTTATTTTTATATTTTGTATAACGTATATTTGTGTTATGTTTGATTTTAAGTTGTTTATTTAATTTTAAATTCATAATAACTAAATGTATTGGGCCTGTTATGGGAAATTTGAATTTGATTTTTGATAGAGATGATCAATATGCATTCATCTGTAGAACTCCTTTTATTTATTGAATAAAACTCCAGGTAACTATAGAGTTCTGTATTAATTATAGCAAGTAATATACCAGATAATAACGCGACATAATGTATACCCTTATAATCTACGTACGCATATCAATGCGTGACTCAGTCTTCTCTCCCTGGGTTGGTGTAGGTTCGTACTATAAATATAATGTTACAATAACAATACCAGTTTAGCAAGGTTGTCTTGGCCTTGTCATTCGCGTCGAGTATCTCGTTCATTGCAGTTAAACAATAATATTACGTGTAGTAGGTAATGTAAATAACCTTCGTCTAGACCTTGAATTATTCGGGTTGTCGTCATGATCTAATTTATGAAATACCGAGTGTTTTTCTGATACACTACACATCATGATCATACTACAGCCCCTCGCGTCCACTGTCGGACATAGGCCTCCTCAAGGCTTTTCCACCTTTCTCTGTTCTGGGCAGCCGCAGTCCAGTTTGTGACAATTCTCTTCAAATCGTCGCTCCATCGGGTGGGAGGTCGATCTCTGCTGGGGTTGTCTGCTCTCGGTCTCCATTCAAGTATCCTCTTTGTCCAGCGGTCTCCGCTGCTATGTGTTCGCCCCATTTCGAAATTTGATCTTAGTATATGTTCCACAACATCCTTTACCGTATATCTTCGTTTCTGACACCATCTCTAAGGCTCAGACCAAGCATCGATCTCTCCATTCTTCTCTGAGTTACTTGTAATGTTCTTATAGATGTTTAGTAAGTGTTAGGGTCTCTGCGCCATATTATGATAAAACTGGTATTATACACTGATCGAAAGCTTTCCTTTTCAGACTTATCGGAATTGAACACATCTCTCATCTTCTCGTATGACGCCCAGCCTAAGGTGATTCTTCTAGAAAACTCGCATGTCTGGTTATCCCTGTCAATTCTTATCTCGTGGCCCAGGTCCACGTATTTGTCCACTATTTCGACACACACATTTCCAATCCCTATAGGTTCGCTAGTCACCATGTTTGTCATCATTTTGGTCTTTGTAAAGTTTATATGTAATCCTACCTCTTGTGCTATATTTTGTAGGTCTTGTAGGAGATCTTTGACTTCTTCGAGGTTGTCGGCGAGGAGAACAATATCGTCCGCAAAGCGAAGATGGTGAAGTCTTTCTCCGTCAATGTTGACACCCTTATGCTCGAGCACTGTTATAAACAATATCGGGGATATTCTATCGCCCTGTCTGACTCTCCGTTTTATTTTTATTTTGTTGGTGGTGGAGTAATGATGTACTGTTGTTGTTGCATTTGTATAGATATTTTTGATGATATCACAGTAGCTGTGATCAATTCTGCACTCCTGTAATGCCGCAAGAATTGCTGGTAGTTCTACGGTATCGAAAGCCTTACGGAAATCGGCAAATATCAGAGCGGTTATATTCGATTGTTTTCTCTATTAAGGTTTTCAGACACTGAAGGTGGTCATTTGAAGCGCCCAGCCCTGTTCCCAAGATTGGTAAAAATCTAGTTTAGTTTCCACCTATTTGCAAGGATTCGGGTATAGAGTTTATACAGGTGGCTAAGGAGACCAATAGGCCATAATTTTCAAGATCCGTTTTATCGCCTTTTTTGTGTATAAGAATCATTATTGAGTTGTTCCATTCATCTGGGATGTTTTGACTGTGGAGGCAAAGATGCTTTGGATTAGTATCTTTCCACCTATCTTTACCATGTCTGCTCTTATACCATCTTCTCCTGGGGCTTTGTTGTTTTTAGTCGTTCTAAGTGCCCCATATATTTTCTCTAGAGTGATGTCGGGAATGCCTTCTGACCCCTGGTTCAAAACTTTTCTTCTTTCGTATGCTGTTGCATCTAAGATGGACTTATTGGTGTACAGGGTTTGATAGAATTTCTCCACTATTTTAAATAGTTCTTCCCTGTTGTTCGTGTTTTCAGTTTTCTCCTGATTATTTTCATGCTTTTATTTTCCTCAATTGTCTGTATTATTTTCTCGTTCTTATACCTCCTTATATCCCTCTTTATGGATTTAGAGATATCATTATTTATTTCCCTAATAATATCTTCGTTTGTGTTCTTGTCGCTCTTCAGTGCTCTCCTCCATTTTGTCTGCTTTTGTCTCTGCACTGATTTTTTGTTCTTTTCCAGTTTTTGGACAGAACTCATCTTTTGCTTCCGTTATCGTGCTTACAATTATGCTGTTCACATCATTGATGTCGTTCGTCGCTTGTTTGTTTCTCAGGGTCGTACAAATATAATTTTCAAATTTTGTTTTATCTGTGGATATCTGTTTTTCATCATTTTACACCTTTCCCTGTCGATGCGTATGTCAATAGTTGCTCTTTGCTTAGTTAGTTTATTTTTATATTTATTATTTCAATTTGTGTTAGATTTGATTTTATGTTGTCTGTTTAATTTTAAATTCATAATAATTAAATGTATTTGTTTTTTTAACATTTTTACTTAGCTAACTAGTCTACACTAAAATTAATATTTTTTTTGCAATTTTTTTTTGTATATTATTTATTTAAAATTTGAATCCCCCGCCGAATGTCGGTAAAACAGATGCTTCAGCCCTGGATGCAAATATCGATATCGATAAGTTTAGTAGGAACCCAACGTATCGATACATTTCCGAAGACATATTATTATTATAGTATCAAAATCAGTTATCTTTTTTTCGATATGAATCGATACAACTGATACAAGCCAAATAATGCCAATTACCAAAATTAAATGATCTACTTAGAACATTGAGATATACGAATCCGAATCGAGGACGAGACTATTAGTTCTTTACGCTCGGACATCCTGAATATATTATTTCTACATATCCTTAAAAGGCGTAATAAAGTGAACGGGGGCTAAGTCCGGCATGTCGGCGGGCCGACTACTCGCCTCGTAATAAAATGCCGGGCGACTGATTATAACCCGCCAACTGATGAAATATTCCTAAAAGTTTTGTATGGCATTAATTAAACGAGAAGGAAAAAGCCTTTAATTGTGCGCCTGTTGTCCAGTTAAATAGTCAACGTGACTGGGCACAAATTCTTCTATTTTACGAGGGTATTCAGGCGAGCAGTGGCGGCGTCACTACACTGCGAAACG
Organism: Pissodes strobi; assembly: GCA_016904865.1. Lineage (NCBI taxonomy): Eukaryota > Metazoa > Arthropoda > Insecta > Coleoptera > Curculionidae > Pissodes > Pissodes strobi. The sequence goes on along the minus strand of JAEQML010073546.1, from coordinate 6,309 downwards.
ATTACTTGTAGAAAACAATAGCATACAAGTGTTAAGGAAATACCATAGTTCATTTTGGTTATTCAACGTTGTCATCTCCCTCTAGTAAGAGCATACATTCCTTCATTGTTCCTGGAATATAAGATGGAAGAAATGTCGTAACGCTGCATTCGAGATCAAAGCTTTGCGCTAAATGCTCTGGCAATTTGAGGAGAAAATGTGGTCGCCATTTTGCAATTAGTGCATATTTATTGCATAAATCTCGAGATGATATGCTACTCAAGGATATCTTCGAAATAATGTATCCCAAGATCCCCTTCTCGTTAAAAAAATTAAATTGGCAACAGGTGCCATATACTCTGCATCAAAAAAAATTATTCATTCATCCAATACATTCAAGCAATAAAATGGGAGTACGCCTGAATTTTGGACAGCTGTCATTCTGACATATGTCAATAGCACCTGGGTATAATTCTTTTAAGCTTTAAACACAAAACATTGTCATGCAAACTAGATATATGACCTTTGACAGCTGTCATTCTGACATATGCCAATAACTTATCCCATAATTTCTAAAAAAGGTTGGGTTAAGTTATAGGCACCAAATATTTGTTTGGGTTACGACTTTTATTGCTTGAATTAACAAGGAGTGAGCATGGTCGGTAATATATACTGCCTATTACCGATCGACAGGAATTTTTTGGTGGTCATTTTTGTGAATTTTTAAAGCGCACGCCTCTGGCTTCTTCTATATACAACTTCAATTTAGCTGAAGATCGACTTCGTCACGGTACATATCGACCGGCCATTTTCTCGTGTTTATAGATGCTGTAATTTCAGGTCTACCATCCTGCTTTTATTTTGGAGGAGTATTCAAAGGCCTAAAAAATTTAAACGGGGCAGAATGGCGGGTGATAATCAACGAGCAAATATTTATTTTTTTTAATGAGGGGAACATAACTACCCTTTGCGAAGCATGGATCGGCCACGACACAATAGAAACGGTAATTTTACTAATATGAGCCCGTTTTTAGGTTAGTATGGGCTAGTCTGGTATCGGGAGATGATGAGAGTATAAAAAATAATTAACCGTGACTAAATTTCATATTAAGAGATGTTGAATAAGTTGCATAATTTACCGAACCCAACTAAAACAGATAGGGGAAGGTCATGTAATGTAGTACAAATAAGGTAGTTAAATGATATTTTCAGAAAACTTAAACAACTGATACTACGTTCAAGGTTATAGGAGTGGGACATAAGCAGACAACAAAACTTCAAAAAATAAAATATACAGGTCGTTTAAAAAGTAACCTTTATTAAACCCCAAAAGTTGGAGAGTCATTTCGACAAAGACATAATATAGTAGATATACAAGCACTAAAATGGCTTAATTAAACTATTAGAAAACAGTGCGTTTCATTTAACCAAAATTAACCAAAAAAGTTAACGTAACCGGAATGCAAGTAGCCAAAAAAAGCTTGATTACACGCGTGAGGGTAAAATAAAAGCTTGGCTTTCACCCAAATGCTCATTTTATAATGATTTTCCCACCGAAATTATGGCACACAATTTTATATGTTAAACTGCTGTCAGCATTATAGAGGAGAGTCGGGTAACTTCAGACACTTTGTATACAAGCTTCAACTACCTCATTATTCAAATAATTCTTATGTTTAAATTAATTTCTATTTACTTCGTTTTTCATCTTTGTCCTAGCTTCAAACTTTCTATTTAAATTTATCATTTTGTGTCTGAATTGCTGTCCTCTCTTCCTCTTTTTGTTATCTCAACATGCCTGCGGAACACGCGTTATACAAAGTATAACAATTATGATAATAAGAAAGATACAATAATAAAAATAAACAATAATGAAAAAAAAACAATAATAAATATGCAGTAACCAATTCATAAGAACTGCATTTTGTCCTTGTACACAGTCTTCAACTGCCTAATTATTTAAATGATTCTTATATTTAAGCTATTTTATATTTTCTTAATTTTTCATCTTTGTCCTGGCATTTAACTTTCCATCTAAGGTTAACCTTTTTGCCTTTGAATCAGCTGCCCTCAACACGCACTGTATAAAATATCTGATTTATTATAATATTATAGAAAATGATAAAAATTAGTAGTAATGAAAATAAGCAATAATAAAAATGCTCTGGCTTCTAAATTTGAATTTGAGCTTATCCCTTTTGCTTTTAGATTAGCTGCCCTTGCTTTCTTTCTTTGTTATTTTTACATGCAGAACAGCCGATGTATAAAATATAACAATTATGATAGTAATTAAGATACAATAATAATAATGAGCAATAATAAAGATTTTTAGACCAATTAAAGAGAACTGTACTTTCGTTTTTTTTTGTTCAATCTTCAACTGCCTAATTATTTAAATGATTCTTCAAGCTAATTTTTATTTTCTTCGTTTTTCATTTTCGTTCTGGCTTTTAACTTTCCATTTAGATTTATTCTCTTGCTTCTGAGTTAGCTGACCTCTCGTCCTATTTTTGATATCTTAACATGCCTGCGGAACACACGTTGTATAAAATATAACAATTATGATGATAATAAACATACAATGATAAAAATAAACAATAATAAAAATAAGTAATAAGAAAGATTTTCAGACCGGTTCAGGAGAACTGTACCGGGTGTTTCACTATAAATGGAACCCCCCTTTAACTTTCTCAATTGACGTTTTACAAATACAAAAATTAAAGGGTATAATGTGAAGTTTTTTGTGGCACAGCACAGTTGTATACAGGGTGTTCCACAAAGGCGGGATTAAACAAAATTTTATTTTTTTAAATGGAACACCCTATATATTATTACATATTTGGATTTTGCGAAGAATTCTAAACATATTTCATAAATAATGTCCTATACCTTACTGTTTTTGAAATATTGACAGTTGAAAATCGACCATTTACCAAGTTTGACAGCCTGTAAAATCTAAACGGCTAAAGATAGAGCAAAATGGTTTGCACTTTCCTATCATGGTTTTTCATAAGCTATCGTTTGATACTAATTTTTTATTCAACCAGAGGTTAAGAAATTACGGTTAGGAAAGTGCAAACCATTTTGCTCTATCTTTAGCCGTTTAGATTTTACAGGCTGTCAAACTTGGTAAATGGTCGATTTTCAACTGTCAATATTTCAAAAACAGTAACAGATAGGTATAGGATATTATTTATAAAATATGTCTAGAATTCTTCGCAAAATCCAAATATGCAATAATATATAGGGTGTTCCATTTAAAAAAATTAAACTTTGTTTAATCCCGTCTTTGTGAAACACCCTGTATACAACTGTGCTATGCCACAAAAAACTTCACATTATACCCTTTAATTTTTGTATTTGACGTTTTTTTCTAAAACGTCAATTGAGAAAGTTAAAGGGGGGGTTCCATTTATAGCGAAACACCCGGTACCTTTGTTTTTGTGTACAATCTTCACCTGCCTCATTATTTAAATGATTTTTATGTTTAAGCTAATGCTTATTTTCTTAATTTTTAATTTTCGTTCTGGCTTCTAACTTTACATTTAGATTTATCCTTTTTCTTCTGAATTAACTGACCTCGCTTCCTCTTTTTGTTATCTTCACATGCGTGTGGAACACACGCTGTATAAAATGTAATAATTACGGTAATAATAAACATCTAATGATAAAAATAAAGCACTAAAAATAAGTAAGAATAATAATGATTTTCAGACCAGTTCAGGAAAACTCTACTTTTGTTCTTCTATACAATCTTCAACTGCTTGATTATTAAAATGACTCTTACGTATAAGTTACTCGTAATTTCTGTTTTCTTGGTTTCCCATTTTCGTTCTGGCTTCTAACTGTCCATATAGATTGATCCTTTTGCTTCTGAATTAGCTGACCTCTCTTCCTCTTTTTGTTATCTTAGCATGCCTGAGGAAGACACGCTGTATAAAATATAACAATTATGATAATAATAAATATACGATGATAAAAATAAACAATAATAAAAATAAGTAATAAGAAAGATTTTCAGACCAATTCGGGAAAACATTACCGTTGTTTTTGTATACAATCTTCACCTGTCTCATTATTTAAATGATTCTTATGTTTAAGCTAATGCTTATTTTCTTCAGTTCTCAGTTTCGTCCTGGTTTATAAATTTCCATTTAGATTAATTTGTCCTTCTTGCTTCTGAATTGCTGCCTTCTCTGCCTCTTTTTGTTATTTTAACATGCCTGCGGAACACACGCTGTATAAAATATAACAATTATGATAATAATAAACATACAGTGACAAAAATAAACAATAATAAAAATAAGTAATAAAAAAGATTTTCAGAGCAATTCGGGAGAACTGTACTTTTGTTCTTATATACAATCTTCAACTGTCCATTACGAGTATTTAAATGATTCTTATGTTTAAGCTAATTCTTATTTTCTTCATTTTTCATCTTCGTCCTGGCTTTTAAATTTCAATTTAAGTTCAACCTTTTTGCTTCTGAATTACCTTTTCTATCTTCCTCTTTTTGTTATCTTTACATGCCAGCAAAATACGCGCTGTATAAAATATAACAATTATTATAATAATAAAGATAAAATGATAAAAATAAACAATAATAAAAATAAGCAATAATACGGATTCTCTAACCAATTCATGAGAACTGTCCTTTTGTTCTTGTATACAATCTTCAACTGCCTCATTATTTAAATGATTCTTGCGTTTAAGCTAATTTCTATTTTCTTCATTTTCATTTTCTTCCTGTCTTCTAAATTTCAATTTAAGTTTTATCTTTCTGTTTCTGAATTAGGTGTCATCTCTTCTTGTTTTTGTTACGTTTACATGCCAGCAGAACACGCGATTGTATAAAGTATAACAATTATGATAATAATAGTTAGATAAAATGATAAAAATAAACAAAAATAAAAATAAGCAATAATAAGATTCTCTGACCAATTGAGGAGGACTGTACTTCTGTTCTTTGATACAATCTTTAACTGCCTCATTATTTAAATGATTCTTACGTTTAAGCTAATTTCTATTTTCTTCATTTTCATTTTCTTCCTGGCGTCTAATTTGGAATTTAAGTTTAACCTTTTTGCTTCTGAATTAGGTGTCATCTCTTCTTCTTTTTGTTATATTTACATGCCAGCAAAACACGCGATGTATAAAGTATAACAATTATGATACTTAATAATAGATAGATAAAATGATAAAAATAAACAATAATAAAAATAAGCAATGATAAAGGTTCTCTGACCAATTGAGAAGAACTGTACTTTTGTTCTTTTATACAACTGCCTCATTATTTAAATAAGTCTTATGTTTAAGCTAATTTCTATTTTCTTCATTTTCATTTTCTTTCTGGCTTCTAAATTTCAATTAAAGTTTAACCTTTTTGTTTCTGAATTAGGTGTCATTTCTTCTTCTTTTTGTTATGTTTACATGCCAGCAGAACACCCGATGTATAAAATATAACAATTATGATAATAATAAAGATACAATAATAAAAATAAGCAATAATAAAAAAAGCAACAATAAAGATGCTCTGACCAATTCATGAGAGCTGTATTTTGTTCTTGTATACAATCTTCAACTGCCTAATTATTAAAATGATTCTTATATTTGAGCTATTTTCTATTTTCTTCATTTTTCATTTTTGTCCTGGCTTTTAAATTTCCATTTAAATTTAACCTTTTTGCTTTTGAATCAGCTCCTCCCCTTTTTGTTATCTTTACATGCTAGCAGAACACGCCCTGTATAAAATATAACAATTATTATAATAATGGAGATAGAATAATAAAAATAAACAATAATAAAAATAAGAAATAATTAATATTCAATTCAGGAGAGCTATACTTTTGTTATTTATTCTTATTGCTGTTAATCGAAAAATATTGCACAATTTATGTATAACGTCCAGTTTTTTCCAAAATTTCGAAAATCTTGAAAATAGGTTGAGCGTCGCAGAAAAATGGAAAATTTTTATACGACACCATAAGAAAATCATCTAGGGCCTAGGGTCTAGGGAATCCATATAATGCAATAATATCCAAATTGAAAAAATAATTTCCTATTACTACGCTTTGTATAGAGATGTTAATCCTCTGTAACTGTTGTAGAAGTAAATTTTTATAAATATTTATTAATAAAGGAGGTATTCAACTTGGCCCCTCTATTGAGCTACCCGTACATAGAAAACTGAGAGAATTCCAAACAAACGCACTAGTTTAGAGTATACATCAGCTAAAGTACCAGGAATACCAAATTACCCTAAACTCCCCTATCGGCACTAGAGAACCTCAATACATCAATAAAACATTTATTATTTTAAATGATATGCGA
>JAEQML010073545.1:0-14900 GCA_016904865.1 Pissodes strobi | reverse complement strand
ACCAGCCAAAGTATAAGTCATCAGTGTTCTGGACATTAACTCCTTCCTCTCCAGGCTGATTTTTCTAATAAGGCTGTATACCACCAAAAAAATTTAGTACAACATTAATTTTTGGAAAGTTATTATGTAAAATAAAGGAGATATTCAGATATGTTGGCCAAATAATGGTTTTAAACAATTTAATTTTGTACAACAATTTATAGTTCTTATCAGAATATCCACATGTGGATATATGAGTAACCCAGAATATCCACTTTTGGATATCCGGATGCAGGAACAAAACCACGTGTGTTTCCCTCAATTCTAAAGATACACTAAATAACAAACCATCATTGCCGTTGCGTTAGCACCACATTAGTGAACATAGACCTTGAGCCATTTACATTAGTCCGGACGTTTTTTGGAAAAAAAATACCATGATATCCCCGTATGGATATTCGTGTCCTATCGCGATCTAAATTAATCCACTGGGTCCTGCACCACTTTTTCCAAGTGTGTTGTTATCCTGTATATGAATATTCATATGTGGATATTGTGGTAAATTTCGCTATACCTAGAAATATCCATATGTGGATACAATGGAGCGGAAGGGGTTAATACAAGCGTCTTGCTGTTGTATGTAAGATGGTAGCTCTAAGTGCATTAAATTAATTCGTATTTATCGCTAAATTAGTTACTCTTACTTAATTCCCTTAAGTTGGTAAAAGCGCTTTATTAAACGTTCTTTAGATCAAATCCAGTTCTATGAAAGATGCACGTTTAAAATCGAGAGCACATAGATATAGTCATTATTATTGAGCGTGAAGATAAGATGCGCTCCCAAGTGTGACTTGCGAGCTGTATCTCCCTGGGTCACCGAAACTTTGACTGGGTTGTGCGAGATACAATTACAGAAAAAGTCTGCCTACAGGATCAGAAATTGTGTAGTTAATAAAATTGTTGCACTATTGTTTGCCCAAAAGGCAGCTACATACGTAGCGGTTTGTAATTGCACCCTTTCAGTCGAATTGCCATATTGTCACCACACACCACAGTACAGATAACTGAGTCAAACACAGCATTCGTTACTCAGCTAATATACTAAAATAATTTACGGATGAGAAGAGAAGCAGTAATTCCTCATGAGAGATTTTCTGTTACTTTTCTCGCCACTGGTCGGTCCTTCAAAAATCTGAAATACCCAACAAGAATATCGCCGCATGCCTTTAGTTATATTATACCTGAGACCTGTAATGCTTTATAATATAAGGCTTCACGTCGAAAGTATCTAAGGGTAAGGACATAAAAAATATTGTGTGCGTGTAATGGGATTTGATTTTTCCTTTGTGTTTCTGGTTATTGTCTAGTTTGCAAAAGTTGGGTGTATTACTGAGACGAAAGGTAGTATTATAATCACAGGATGTGTCATAATTAAAATGCCTATCTCAACTAAAAATAAGACATCGTAACATTTTTTTAATTAAATTTCTTACCTCAATAAAATTTAGATATCAAAGCTTGTAATATATTAATTTGAATTAGTATTACCAAAACGGGCCACGCAATGTATATTGACGCTATGAATGCTGCATTACATCATACTGTATTTCCTTATTAATATGTTCTTTCCCACTGTCTAAATAATTGCAAAATTTCCTTAGCGCTAATTTGATTATCTTAAAAGAAAACATAAGCCTAAAGCATGTCGCAAAAAGAAGCAAAGGTCTTGGACTCAAATAAAACACCCGATAGCTTTGAATAAACGCGATAATGGCCCGACATTTTTTACAGGCGTTTAACCGTAATGACATGATTTTGAGGTTATCAGGGTTAAAAGAAAAGGCGCTTTACTAAATCACCGAAAGGAATGCTAAAGGTTGAAATCCCGTACGAAAACGAAAGTCCTTGAAAGAATGGTTGATTTAACCGAGGTCGCATCGTAAAATCTTATCAGGGTTGACTGTTTCTGTTTACGACGGGATTAACATAATATAAATTTAAAGCATTGCATTTCAATAACATTTCTTTTCATCACATAGTGAACTGCTGCTCTAAATAATTGTAAGGCGGTCATTGAAAACCAGGTTCCTAGCCAGGAAATTTGCATTTTTCCTACACTTTTCCTTCCAATCACCTTCTCCTGTAGTGCTTTTTGCAGTAAGTCTTATGAGTAGACTTAAGGAAATATGAATTTTGCATAATTCGCATTTTTTAGACAAGTTACAGTTATTTTTTGCATATTACCACAAATCTATATAGCTACGCAACAGATACCTCTTCCAATGCTTTTTACGCGGGGCCAAAAATGTTCACCCTTTCGCAAGCGGGTGAACCAGTCGTCTAGGAACGGGTCGGTGTTGCCATGTTATCACGTCGAACAATATTTCTGCTGACTTTTTGACCCGCTCAAATCATCGAGTTTTATTATTAATATTTATGTATCAAATTAACACAAACATATTTTTTTAGACAAATACGATTTTTACATTTTTTATTAAGTATGATAGTTTATTAATGAAACAGCAATTTAAATGAACAAATTTATAATATTGACAGTAGAGTTTAAAACAAAATTAAATGGTACTTTGACATGTCGATAAACATTTCAAAAATTCCTTTGACCTTCGAAACAAAAATCTGCGTGATAATATTATTACCTAATACAAATAAGAGATATTACAGTATAAGTTAACAAAATTTGTAATGACCTTTTACACCGATATTTAATGTGAGTTTTAGTCCATGTTCAAACACAACATTCACTGAATCTGATAATGAACTTTAATTTGACATAATATATATACGATTGCCAAGAAAATGAGTAATACCATAATGTGATATGAAAAGTAAACTACAGTTCACGACTTGGCAACACGGAGGGGCAAAACACGTCTAAATAGGAAAATATTTAAGTTAATTGCATTATTTGCGAGCGACACTTTTAATACTGGAGTAGGCATCTGTTGCGTAGCTATATAGATCTGTAATGTTACTGAAAAGTTAGAGAAAATGGGCATAAAGTTTCTATTGGAAACAAAATGTCTCGGTTTCCAATGTTTTAATGATACCAAAGACACGTACCGCTTCTCTTTGTACTTTAATAAAATTGTATAGTTTCATACTTTGATAATAAAAAACCAGTCCAAGTGACCGAAGAATGACAATGACATCGAAAAATACCCAAAATTGTTAATGGTGAAGGTAAAAAGGCAGGCAGAATATTTTAAATCGTTTTTAATAACTTTAATGTGGACAGGGCAGGTGTTATAGTTAAGACCTGTTTTGTTTTGGCAAAATATCTCAAAAATAAATGAAAAAACTAAGATAATTGATATTTTAAACTGGATGAGACCATACAAAGAAATTTGTACGGGCGCGCCGGGCGGGGGCAAGTGTACTGCTTATTTCGCAGCAAAATAGTAAGATAAATTTTATTTCGTAATCAAATTTGTTTGTGTAACTAATACATACTTAAAAATAAAAACGAATTCTTCAAATAAATTTGTGCACATTCAAATAATTCGTTAAACTAAAAATGTAAAAAAGCCAGGGAATTTGTAAATTTAATTTGAATTTTCTCGATTCAATTATATATCATATGTGATAAAAAATTTCAATTAGGCCATTACGTCAAAACTGCAACACATGTAGCAAAAAATATATAACAAAGGGTCCGGACGAAAAAGTTCGGCAATTGCTTCAACGGTCTCTCCAAAAAGCTTCCAAAAACATTATAGAACAAGATGTATGCAAGGAAGATTTACGTCAAGCCTAAATAACATACAATATACCTCTCTCGAGACTATGTAACGATAATTTTAGGTAATTTCTTCGGAAGTAGTGTAAATTAAATATTCGAAGGGAACAACTATCCTGCCGTCAGCCAATAGATCAAAGAAAAGTTATCGACATATTGTGGAGAGGCCTTTCCCTCTAGATCTGCATCTTATCCGTGTTGGTTTAATATTGTACTTGAACCTGGTGTTCTTTTAGGCAGTGGTGTTGAGTTATCGATACACATATAGCTTTATGTAATTTGAAGCTTAATTCCTTCCTGAAGAACTAATTTTTTAAATCATCAACTTGTTGATCTTGCTGCTTGCAGATGCCCATCAATCTTCTTCAACATTGTTGCCTTGGAAGTTCTGTTCGCTCTACAGAGCTTTTTGGATGATGTTTATTGAGTTTTCGTTAGAGACTTGTAATGTCAGTGTTACTCCAATCCAGCGTTCCAAACTGGTACCCCAATACCGAGCATGCATAGCTCTCTATTGTTTTAAGTAAATACTTGCTAATGAGTTTGCTCTTTGTCAATAGCTTTGTCCTTTTCTTCTTATTCTTAGGACGCCGCCGTCTCCCTTTGAAGGTTGGCGATCCAACTATAATGGTGCGTGAAACCGCAGCTCAGAAAATCTCCATAGATGTCCGTTCGAACCATGCATCGACGCAGATCCTTTAGTCACGAGTTCTGCCGTCTGCCCACAGATCGTTTACCCTCGATCTTACCCTCGATGACAAGTCGGAGGAACTCATAACACTCTCCTCTCATAACGTGCCCGATGTATTCCTCGTTGTTTATCCTGTCTACCCAGGATATACGCAGTATACGACGATACAAGTACATTCTCAATGGCATCAATGCGGCTCCCCATTGATTGGCTGAATGTCCAGCTCTCGGAGCCATAGAGTAGCACTGGGAAGATATAGCAACGCAATATAAGTATGCAGAGCTCTAGGTTTAGGTATCTACTAGTGAAGAGGGTCTTCATGGAGATGAATGTCCTTCTGGCCTAATCTAGCCCTGATCTGATTTCCATTTTAGGGTCACTCGTTGAAGAGAGCTCCAAGATATTTAACGGACATCACTTGTTCCACGACCTGGTTGTTAATTTGAAGGACCATTCGTCTTGGTATCTTGGAGAATACAACCACCTTGGTCATGGCAATGTTCGTCAGTGAATCGTATATTATTAATAAGGATGTCGTTGATTTTAATGCCCTCTTTCACATCCTCCAGGGCCTCTCGGAACACTGCTTCTGAGTATATACTGAAGAGGAGAGGGGACAGGACACACCCCTGTCTAACACCTCTTCTGATTTCTGTTTATTCGGGTGTTATACCCCCTACCCTAATCTCTGCAGTTTGATGCCAGTACAGCTGCGTGATGATGTTCAGATCTCTCGCATCAACTCCGGTGTACTTTAGAATCTCAATAAACTTCTGGTGCAAGGCACAGTGGAAAGCTTTTCGGTAGTCAATAAAGCAGGCGTACATATTGACATTAAAGTCTGTGCATCGCTGTATTGGAACGTTGAGAGAGAAGAGAGCCTCGCGCGGGCCCACTCGTTTCCTAAATCCAAATTGCGTTCCGCCAACCAGTCCCTCACATCTGGCGTATATGCGGGTGTGGACGATACGGCGAAAAACTTTGAGGACGCGAGACATCAGGCTTATTATTCGGTGGTCGTCGCATTGAGAAGCGTTCGATTTTTTTGGTAAACTGATGAACGTCGACCTCAGCCAGTCCGTTATTATTTTCCCAGATTATTGAGTTGAACAAGGATGTAAGAAGTTTTAGGCCCCTATCATCAGCATTGGCGATCAATTTCAAGGTTTCCGCGTGAATCTGAGTTTACCCTCATAACATGAATCTGGTCTGGTTCTATAGCCTTGTTATTTTTTTGAAGTTTTATAGCACGTCTCACTTTCTCTATCATGATAGCAGGACTGGGCTCGTTGATATCATATTATCTAGGAGGTTGATGGCGTCGTGTGTCATTGATAACATACTCTTTCCATCTTTTTAGCTTTTCCTCAACGCTCGTTAAACTCTTGTTGTTAGTCTCCTTCAAAATAACGTGGATCTGCTTGCATTGTGTGTTTGTGAATCCGTTAGCTGCCCTTTCCAGAAGTATTTCATTTGTTTCTTAGTCGGGTTATGGGTGATTGGTTCTCTTGCACCGACATTTAGAGGCCTATAAAATTCTCTCTGATATTCCAAACAATGCGGTATCCTGCTTTCTTTGGTTACTAGCTTCATACTTTCCTAGTCGTCCCGCGAATGAAGATGATTTTTGATTGATCGTATTGAGAGTGTGTTCCATATTTATTCCCTGTGGGTTCGATAATTCGCGCTAATCTTCTGGTTATTGTTTCATCAATATATTCTGTCAACTATCCTATCTTCTTTCATAGACCGTTTGTTTTTCTTTGCAATCTCGTTTTCCATGGTGCCTGTTGGTGGTGTGCTCTTGCTTCCGCTAAATATTGATTGGGCCAAGCCTTAACTCCCAATATCGCAGTTACTGAGCGTGCTGCACATTAAGCGATTGTCTGCAGAGATTCCAAAGATTGTCCCGGTAACATATTTTTTCATTATGTAAGTGTAAGTCCCAATTTTTAAGAGGACTTCACTTTAGATAGTGATGGTCTGCTTTGTGGGTCGATACTTTCATATTACGCAATCATTTTCCTCAATTCAAAGTGGCACTGACCCGTTTTTGGTTAATTCGATATTGCTCATCGGGTTTAACATCAGTTTGTAATAGAAGTTCAGCCTCAAGCTGGTACGAACCTCTGGTGCCATTATGTTCATTATGGCTTCGTTTTGCATTTCCATTTCAACTTGTCTTCTGATGGCGTTAAACCTAGTTGCTGGTATGAGAATATTCCTAATAATAATACGTCATTTTCTGTTCTGACAGTAGAGTTCCAAGTAGTACCCGTGAAAATCAGCGCGAATTAATTGTCTGTAGCCTATCATCTCCCTAGTTGTGCCACTTTGAAATATGCTGTTGCACTCATGGATACAGTCCATTTAATGCATCGTATTGGTAATCTCATCTGGGAGAGCGCTGGCTGAATTATCTGCGCAGCTCTCTCGACGAGTCTGGCTTCTTACTTGGCTTCTTTGTGTGCGTTGTTGAGTGTACCACCGATGATTCGTATGCTGTCACATTTAGCGGCGGCTTCAGTCGTCCCCTGACGGTCCTCCGGCAGCGGCAGTTCTCTGAGGCCTTCAGCATATTTTATTTTCATGGGTGCACCACTATTTACCCTTGATGGCGCAGGTAGTGCTACCCCCGTGCTGTAACTAGGACCCGCAGAGGCATCACCCCCCAAACGCTTCCGAATAGCTACCCCTGCGGGGATTATTATTATTGTTATTATTATTATTTAGTAATATTATAAACAGAGAAATTTTCAAAAATCCCTTGTTATAATTAATTATAATTTTTACACGAATTAAGTAAATGCAAATGTTCAAAATTTGGTTCTGCATTTTTACATATTTTCATATTTATACGTGCATAATTATTGCTTAGGTCTACTTATGAGAAATTGGCACTTGAGATGATAAATACTATATTAATTCAGGTTTCTTGCGGAATGCAAATTGTTTTTTGTTTTTTATACCAAAATGAGGGAAAACCAAATCTTTGACAACGTGTTGAATAGGAAATTTGATTATATAGTGATGATTTTATCTGAAAGCCCACATGTGTGAGGAAACATCTTTAATTCCATTACTAACCAGTATTTCCTTATAACTATTCTTTTAATAAATGAATGTTTTATGATTAATAATTTTCCAACCGATTTCCCTTGGCAAATTTCAGGTTTGCGTTCAATACGAGTACGATTAAACTCAAGTAAGTGATTAGAAAAATTCCAATCATTATTTATTAACTCGAAGTTTTGTTTTTACATTCTCTAACATAAAAAGGAGTATTTGAAACCTGACAGCATTAATGCATTCACATTTCTAAAGCATATCATATATCATTCTGGGTGTAAATTCCCCGATGACTTTGCGATTGTGTGCTTCCCTGAATGGAACTATATTTTTGCCGAGAAGTTAAAATGACAAATGCGATTTTTATGAGACTTCTTGCAATATAAGAATAGAAAGGGTATATGCTTCGAACTTTTTTGTAATACTTTATAGTTTATTACAAAGTTGCCGTTGAAAGCAGTTGAAATAAGCTTTTCAGAGAATATTTGGAGTTTATATTTGAAGGTATTTTTAGCGTTTGAAATATTTCCATCTTCAATTGAGTTGAATAGAATAGGTTAATTATTTTGGCTATTTTTGTATCTGGAAGAACTACCTCTTCACAACCCCAACAGCCATACATAAAAATTAAAAAAAAAACAAGAAAGTAGTAAAACGAGTTACCTAGATGACGTCGTTTGAATGCATTTAATACTCAGATCAGTTTTCAGATAATTCTGAAAAATTGGGTGGTTCTTCAAAGTGCAATAGTTTATTGAGTTTTGTTGCCTAGCTTAAATATGCTTTTTGAGGCAAACAACAATAGAAATGCGTGAAAGTTGCTTCCTTAAGTCAACAAACCTAATTGAACTATTTTAATCTATTTTGCATTGCAGCATTGTAAATGCTACCAAACCCAGTAATATAGTTTCTTCCCTTTCACCGGTTATGTGGTTGTTATTCTCTTTACCTTACATTAGAACCTAACATACCTATTCCAAACTTAGAATTTATATCTTCAAATATAAAACCGTAACTATTTCATACTTAAGAATACTGGAATGCGCCTCATCGGTATCGACAACTGCAGTTCCGAAGTGCTGGAAGCCGTACCTCCGTTTAAAAGACTATCTTGATGGATGTCGAAGATATTCTTTCTTTGACAATTGACGTTGGATTTTCCTTAAGCGTAAGGAAGGAAGGAAAGGCATGTTTTAAAGTGGCGATATTATCGTTGTAATTTTTGACCATCAAGCCCATTTTTTTTCGAATCAATTCATCATTCTATCAGATAAATTGGCAAACACACAGCCATTAATATTTTTTCTTATTATCGAAAATTTTATCCTATAAATGTACTATATGTAAAGTGAGGTTACCCCTTTGAGAGGTACGTTATAGCCTTGTGTTTCTATATTAGGTAGTTAAAATTATTTATAATTTAACTAAGGTCCTTCCGGGGGCTGAATCTCTGTCCTGCCTTTCCCTGGCCTAGAGAGTCTTTTGTCGAAATGATGCTGACCGCATTGGGTGACGTCCAGCTTCGCAGGACGCAGTAAAGAGCCTTATTTGGAGCCAACCAAGTAGCCGTGTTTTATAACTACCACACGAGGTTTTATTGATTTACTATTTTTTAAACTGTTTATTTGTTCAATGATATTAACGCTGCCATGGGATTTGCTTGAATGCTTAATTGTTTATTTGGTGGATTAATATTTATTTAAGGCGTTCTGTGATTCTCTGTTTCTTAGTCAGAACTGTATAAATTCAGATTTTAGTCAGGTAGTATTGATTATTTAAAATTTAAGATAAAGGGTAAATAATTTTGTAATTTGGGTGACCCTTAGCTTAAGTAATCCTATAATTATTTTAATTGCACTTCTGTAATCTTAATTATGTTTGAGACCTAATTAATAATAATTAATATTTTTCTACATGTTACTAACCAAATTTCAAAAATCATTGATATGTTATATCAGAGAATTTCAGGGATCTTTCGCTTAACTGTCAATAACTCTATCCTCACCTATAAATAATAATAGCACCGCTGAGTGAATCAGGCATATGAACCGTTTGTTAGGCAATTAACTAATCGTGTTACATCATAAACCAAATATTTTTAGACTATTATCTGAGATTTTCAAGCCATTTTGCATGTGAAAAATATTTCTCTTTAATAATTTTTATTAATTTTTTTATTATTTTTTTAATAAAATGAACTAAAACTCTATGTGACATTATATCGTCAAAGAGGCACTTTTTTGAAATAAACGAAACCTGGTTAGTTTGGGTTAGTTGCTACATTCTGTTTTGGCCTCTAGTTTTGTTTCTTAATTTTCATCTCAGATTAGAAGTAACTGAGTAAATAAAGTCAGCTTAAGAAAATGTGTAATTAGCGATGCGTATGCCAAAACGAAGGATCTTCTAAGCGTGCAGATAGCTCAGCCGGAGAGTAGGTGGAGTTAAATTTATTTAACCCTGAAGTAGTCGCGCGCGTACTCTCACTCCGCATTCGTCTGTTGTTGGCGATATTTCCGATATCCGCCCGAGTGTGTCACTGCCCCCACTAAGTAGACTCATGTCTACACACAGGAATATTACTTTGGCTCCCTGGCTTCCGCATGCGCAGAGTATGGGTGCGTTCGTTTATAAGGGTCTAGGACTTCACGCATGGCCCTCCGCTCACTTCGCTCGCTCCGGGGCGCAACCAAACAAAACTAACTGAAACTAACCCAAGCTAACCCAAATTAAACAAAAAGCAAATATAATCTTACTAACCCAACTAACTGAAACTAACCCAAATTAAAAAAAAGCAAACATAATCTTACTAACCCAACTAACTGAAACTAACCCAAGCTAAACCAAATAAAAAAAAGCAAACATAATCTTTAAAAAAGGTAGAAAAAAAACGCATTGCCACCGACGGGAATCGAACCCACACCGCCCACATGACAAGCAAATGCTCTAACCACTACACCACTAGGCCGCTCGGAAAGAACGCGCTGCATTGTAAAGACATTGGTAATTGAGGTATTTGTAGTGTAGGTGGCGTTGATTGATTCGTCACACGTATTCTGCGCATGCGGAAGCCAGGGAGCCAAAGTAATATTCCTGTGTATAGACGCGAATACTAAGTAGCTTCTCGGTTCAACCCGACGAATCGATTAGTATTGATTTGCAACTGGTGGAGTGGAGTTATCTTCTGCAAATTTAGAATGCGGACTGCGAGCCGCGTGCGACTGTTTACGTTCTAGTTTATATTCAGAGGTAAAATTTTGCAAGCTGAATTAGAAGCACTTCTATATATGCGATTAAGTTGAAATTTCGTGTGCTTACATAGTTTGCGAGACAATACAATTTAGCATATTCAATTTTTTAAAATTCAAGATGGCAGTTCCAATATGGCGGACAAATTTTGTTATGTGTTTATTTTCTGATTCAATTGAAAATTTACATCAATGGTTTTCGGGGCTAAAAATTATGAATTCGCTGTCAGATTTAGCGAATACAATATGGCGGACAAATTCTATCAAATAGCAATGTTGGTTACATTTTGAATAGTAGAATGTTAGGCAAAATTAAGCTTTCATCTGTAAACGTTGTAGCCACTTTCTGATAGTCACACAGTCTAGTCACGCGGGAGTCTGATTTTTATCGAAAATTGAGAGAAAATCGCCTATTTATACCTATACGAGTGAACACAGCCTTCGTAATAAATTTGACTTGGATTCAATATATCAAACTAAATTAGAAGTCCAAACTTAAATAGCGCTGTGCGTTCGCATTCGTATAACACATTTGCCAGCTTACTCTCCAGAAGAAGTTTCACTTCAGAAATTAAATATTTCAATATTACTTGAACTTGATTTTTTTTATAAGTCTTACACGCTTTGTTGAAAATTACGAAATACTGAGACTTTGGACGGTTTGAATACTATTGCTACAATATTTCAGACCAAAACATGTGCACATGTGCCTTTGAACTTTGTGTTGAAAGAACGTCAGCTCACTCGAAGGTCAATCAAAATATTTTTACACAGTCAAGTGATCATAAAACAACTTCCAACAATGTGACCAATATCAACAATAGGTTGAATATGTTAGGGGAATTCTAATCCATTTGTGAACCATATTATAACATAAGTCGCGGAAGGATTCAACATGGACGAACTTTCTAAATATAATCTACCCTAACCCACATGTCATCTTTAGAACTATCATGTTGTCACATTTATTCAATTGTGACGTCATGCCTTGGATAGCGTGCAGGTTATATACTACTTTAAAAATCACTTGACTTAGAATTTAGAGAGATCTAAAAGAGATTCGATTTTAGTAGTTTTTAGGCATGTATCCCCCAAGAAATACGTTCCAATGGACTGCACTTCCCGAGTTAAGCCTGAAGACTAGGAAAGGGTTAAAGCAGCTATCACGCCTCTGTGGACTGCAGTAGGTGAGCGGAATAGGTGAAAGATACAAGCCCCCCGTACTGATGGATTGCGTGACTATTTATATCAAAAAATCGGCTAACCATGGCAGCTTTAAGGTTCATACTTGCCTGCGCTGTTCGCTCGCGTTGTTTATAAATTAACTTCAATGTTTATATAATATTTCAATTCAGATTTATGACAGGGTAATAAATAAGTAATAGTTTAAATGTTTCTAGTAGTAGTTTTATTAGGTTAATTTATTACACACTTATATATACTTCCTATTTATTAATTTAGCGTCTACTTCAAATAGTATACCATAAATGGTATCTCAATAACTTACTTTAACTGCTGAATATTTTTCTCAAATTTGTGTAAAAATTTGAGTGTAAAATGGAAGGAAGTCATTTTAAAAAACTCAAACCTATTATTATAGTATTTAGTATTTTCATGCTTGAGTGCCTCTTTTTGCTTACACTAGCCACTGTCAAATTGGTGGTATATTGTGCAGCAATTAGCAATCCAAGAAAACGAATTTATTTACTGACACTAATTATTAATTTCAATTTATATTCACCTCTATTTGAAAATCAAACTACTCCTCTTATTGCAATTTGGTTTATACTTTTAGATTCAAGTTCTATCATAGACATCGTCTCCAAACGAATAGAGTTAGTTCTATTTTCGTTGGTTTAAGTGAGTTAGATTTCTGCCAAATTGTGCATGCAAACACATATACACTTGTTTACTTGAATCGAGTCTTAAGATCTTCTTTGATTTGAGACTGACTATATTGTAATACAAGGCTATATTTCAAACTCTTTTACTCCATAGGTTCAAAAGGGTTTAACCATAGCTATGGTAGCATAACTTGAACTGCAAAATAGCAAAGCTTCAACAAAATTAAAGGCGATGAATTTGCATAAGAAGTGTACGAGGTCCATTTGTTTTGTGAAGAGTTTGATGATGTTGTGTAAATAAGAGCACCTTCTGCGATATAATGAAGATTCATGGTGTTATCTAGCATAACGTATATTAGAATAAAGCATGTCACACTCATTTTAATTTCGCGGTAAAATTGGCCAAGTATTTATTATTCCCTGTAGTTGCAGACTATGTTCCAAACCGTATATACTGTGATAAAATATTACGAAACCTCATTTTAGTAAATATTCGCCAATATTGAATATTACTATTACGTTTTCACTTTACGAGATTTTGTTTTGCATAAAACTGTTTTTGATTAAAATATGAAGTAGTTGTTGAAGCAATTTATCCTTGAAATTACTTTTATATCTACTGGGAAATTAATTTGGCGAACAAACCATAATTTGTAAAACGTTATATACATACATTTCATATATTAATGTTAAATATTGGTTTTGGGAGCGGAAGTCTCAATTCACATATCAGATATATTGGCTAATAATATTGAAATTTTAGGATTTTCAAAATGATAATACCAAAATTTAGAGAAATAAACTAAACCTCCAGGCATTGAAACAAATAGAGAAATTCAAATACGTACTCTTACATCAGCAGCCATTGGATCAGACCTTAACCTCGTTACAGGCAAAATACTACTCCCAATAATTCTACTGATTCGCATCTACTACATAGGAAAGCAACATAGAATTAGTCACCGATCGACGGTTGTAACAATAGTATATTATTTTATATGGAGGAAAAGTAACTTTTCCTCCAAATAAAATATGCTGTTTTTTCTTCAAATGTCGACAAATTAATGCAAAAACGTCGCTTTTTAATAGTAATAATAATTATTATTAAAGATAAGTTGGTTCGCAAGGCGGCTTAGACCGGTGCGGTGTCGGTGAATAGGCTCAGTTTGTTGCTATAATAATGCCATATAAAGCTGTCAGTGGACACTGTCAACAATAATTATTTTTTTAAAATTGCGTTTTCGATTGCGTTTTAATTCCGTATTGATAAACAGTTATTGAGTAAGTTCGATTAAATAATAACCAATTTGTTCCTAAATTAGTGATTTTTAGAAATGCAGTCGCAAATTGAGTGATAAATACAAATTTTAGTTTAATAACTCTTGAGTTGTTGACGCTTATTTTGATGTTTGTTTGTATTGTATCTATGTTGATATGACAACACTTTTACCTCCGCCGGCGGAAAAGTGAAAAGTAAAGCTCCGGCGGAGGAAAAGCGAAACTTCACTGCCGCCTACACAGTCGAGTAATGATGGATTTACTGACGTTTGAAGAAAAAAGCATTTTTACTAGCCGTATAAGACAAGAAATAAATGAAAACGAATTAAGAATAGAAGATATTCAGTATACTGCCAGAAAATACGAACCCATCACGGTTTTCAAAAGAAGTCAAAGAAAATCCTACCTAGCAACAAAATCAGAAAGCAAGAGTCAAAGTACAAGTTTTGCAGGAGGCAGGAAGATGGATCTGTATGGCTCTCAATGTCAGATATATGCTCAGGAGAAAAGAAAACCGGATGCAGGACGAAATACATATTGAGACAGCGTATTATGTATGTTCCAAAATAGAGACGTAGGCATTAAATTTATTGGGGGAAATAGTATAAAATTCCTTCTTGGATGTGGTGTTCGATGAGCTTTAAAGAATTTTCGGACTCGTCTACAAAACTTATTTTATCATACACTCTCAGTCATTAGAAGAATTACATGGAATTTTATATCACCCTGTGTAGTAGTTAAGTAAATATCCATCATATTCCTTCTTTTATCACCTCTATTAAAGAGTATCCTATAGCTATAAGAAATCAGAAAAAAATCTGTATATTATTGATCCTGTCGTGATTTTGCATTTATTTCCTGAAGTAATATTTCGTTAACAATATACCAATTATCTGTATATATTTCCTGGTAAGTTGATTAATCCATATTCATTGACACAGAATATAAAATGAAACTTAATGAGAATACTCAAATCCCAATATATTAGACAAGGCGCCAATTGCTCTTTATACGTGATTATCTAGTATAGCAGTCTT
>JAEQML010073544.1:0-14900 GCA_016904865.1 Pissodes strobi | reverse complement strand
AATCGCAAAGTCTTACAGATAATGATACTAATATTAGTGGATCAACTCTGGTCTGTCAGTTCGCTTGTTTCTATCCCCAGAAGCACATTTTGGTTAGCGGTATAGGTCAGTCAAATAGTCGAAGTACAGCACTGCACCACTTGGTTGTAAGGACTTTTGGAAAAGTCGCTGCTCAGGTGCATTTATGATACTCTACGCTGCTGCCAATTTAAAAGTTTTGGCTAATTTTAAATTAGGACGCAAAATGCTAATACAGCGGCTGACTAAAATGAATAAACATTAGTAAGTTATATTTCTTAATTAAATATATTGTGCATTGTGCTGCTTAACTTACTAAACTCTAGCTATATAATATATTATATTATGACATTTAAGAATGAGAAGTTTGTATAACATGAGAAAGAGGCGAAGGCGGTCTGTCATTTCCTTCGCTTTTAAATTGAGTTCGGGGAGGAAGTTGATATGAATTTTCTCATGCGAATTACGTCATTCCGTTTTAGTGTCGGATTCTGTATGTTCATGACTACGAAAGTCGTAGTATAATAATATGTTTAAGAATATGACTGCTCGGTAGCTTAAATTTAACTGAGACAAGGTGAATTTCAGTAGGCTGGCCTCGGGGGATGCAATTTTACGATTTCAGTTATACGAGACTGACGATTCCGCAAATTTTATAGATGCAAAGATACAAGTAAGTTTGTCTCATCTGGCTTCTCTCTCCTTCCACTCAGTTTTTTTCAGAAATGTCTAAAAAGGTTCTTTTCCCATTAAAATATATATTTGATTTTGGGCATATGTATAAAGTGTTCAACTTATAGTAAAAGAACCGTTTAGTCATTATATCTATTTTTTGTATAAGGTTGTTTTTGTTTTGCATAATGTGACTATGTGTTAAAATTGTTTTTAGCCATGTTATGCAAAACTAATTGTATTTAAAAATAAACTGATATTATACATAGAAATAGAGAAATTTATTGAAAAATATTATTTTGAATTAAAGTGTTAATAGTAGCAATTAAAAAGACACGTCTTACAATTAAATATGCACTATGACATTAAAATAATAAATTTGAAATTTGTTTTAATGTTCAAAAAGAAGAATTCTTTTATTCTACTTTTTGAGCATCAAACTCATCCAAAGCTTCTTTAGCATGCCCTACCAGAAGTTTTTTTTTCATGAATAGACAGACTTACTGTATTTGCAGGGATCTTGAAAGCTTTGAGGCTGCCTAAAGATATCCCCACTTGGATTAATTAAAACTAAAGTTCAATTTTACAACTTTAATCTAGATTTTAAGGTGAACTGTTTTACAATTTTTACATGCTGACTCTAGTCTCGTCGCTAACGCTCACAGCCTTCTTGCCTATCTACCCTTGATCCGAAAAACATCCTTACTACTGTCTACTGTCTCTTTCTGGCTTATGCGTTTCGCCATTAAGTGCGCGGGTAACGTATCGCGATTGCCGTGCAAAGCGGAGAAACGGCGTAGGTTGGACGACACCAATCGGAAGCGATTTATTTATAGAACAGAAGGGCGCGCATGGGAGCACATTGGCGTAACATAAATCTGATCATACCGCCGCCCTTGAAAGCACTGCGGTACCTTTCAATAACCTAAATGTTTACAGTTAAAAGGTCTAAAGGTTACAGAACAATTCTTAAACTAGGTTTAAACATAACATGGTTAGCAATTAAGGTTACAACATACATAGAGTTATTTAAATCTAAAAAGCCAAAAATAGATATGGATTAAAGCTAAGGGGTAACGTTTCATAAAGGTTAAGGCTTAAGCATCTTTCCGATTAACAAGTAAAGCCTCTTTAGGATCACAAATCGGCGTTTCGTCATAAATAGGGAGGATGCACACCTTTACCACACTACGTTTTAAAATGTTACCGTTTGCGGTACGCACACTGACCACGCGCGTGATTCCGTCCTTGCCTGCATGCATAGCAATGATTCTCGCAGTAGCCCATCTGGATGGAGGGTTGTTCTCATCCTTTAACAGAACTAGAGCTCCGACCAGGTTTGCATGGTTGCCTTTGAACCGCCATTTGGATATTTCATGTAGGGTGTGAAGATATTGCTCCGACCATTTTCGCCAAAAGTGCTGGACCATGGACTGCAGAATTTGGTATCGAGTAAGACGGTTAACTGGCACTTGTTTAAGATCGGCATCAGGAATCATGTTTAAAGAATGGCCAACAAGAAAGTGCCCTGGTGTCAGCGTTCCTAGGTCTTTAGGATCGTTGCTGATAGGTAAGAGTGGACGGGAATTCAATACCACTTCCACCTGAACCACAAAGGTATAAAACTCTTCGTAAGTGAGAGGATTTTTATCGGATAATACACGGCGCAAATGATGCTTAAATGATTTTACAACTCCTTCCCATAATCCCCCAAAGTGCGGAGATCTCGAGGGATTAAAATGAAATTGAATCATGTCGTTTTTAAGATAGGATTAAAAATCAGGTGTCTCGTAAATTTTGTATATTTCGCGCAGTTCGCTGTTCGCTCCAACAAAATTCGTTCCGTTGTCAGAATATAAATGTTGACATAAACCTCGTCTTGAAACAAATCATTTGAGCATAGCCAAGAAACCTTGAGAAGTGATATCCTTGACCAGCTCCAAATGCACAGCCTTGGTGGCCAAGCACACAAAAACACATAGGTAAGCTTTAATGAATTTTCGATTCCTTAATTTAGAATCTTTAATTAGGAAAAAACCTGCATAATCCACGCCGGTGTGGGGGAATGGTCTGGAAGGGTTAACTCTAGGCTCGGGCAGGTCCCCCATAAGGGCACTTAAAGGTTTAGGATTAAGTTTATAGCAAGTTACACATTTCCCGATAACAGATTTAACTGCGGATTTACCATGTATAGGCCAAAATTTTTGCCTTATAAAGGATTGGGTGGATTGGATTCCAGGGTGGAAATTTCTTTCGTGTTCATGAACAATGATCAAACGGGTAAAAGGATGGCCTTGGGGCAATAGCATAGGATGCTTAGCCTGGTAATCTAAATTGGAATATGCCAATCTTCTACCAACTCGTAAAACTCCGTAGGCATCAACAAATGAAGTTAAGGATTTTAGTTTACCTTGGGGTTTTAAGCCGGTCCTCGGTTTAAGATCTTGTATATCACTGGAAAAATATTCATTTTGAGCTATTATAACTAGGGTGATTAACGCTTTGTGGCGCTCCAAAGGCATTAAATGTCCGACTTGACGTGATAACTTAGCTCTTCTCGAATTCTGAATAAATCGAATACAATAGGCAGTTACGTTAATCAATTTGTTGTAATCTGAAAATTTGTCGAAGAGTGGGTTTCTAGGAACGCCAGCTGAAACTAAAACTATAGACTTAGGATTTATTTCTATGATTTCGGGATCGAATTTTTTTCGGTGATAATTTGAAATATGGGTTTTGGTAGGCCAATATTCGGTAGGTAGTGAAAGAAACGATGGTCCGTGCCACCATAGGGAACTAGTTTTTAAATCCTATGGGCTTATGCCCCGGGAAATTATGTCAGCTGGATTCTCAGCAGAGGATATGTGATGCCAATTATTTACATCGCTGACTTGTTGGATCTCAGAAACTCTGTTGCACACGTAAGCCTTTAGCTGACGGGGCTCTAAAGAAAGCCAGCAAAGAACTATTGTGGAGTCTGTGTAATAGTTTATTTTATTCGTATCGCAACTTAGAATTTTTGCAGTTCTATTCATTGACCTGGAAAGAACCAAGGCTCCGCAAAGCTCAAGACGGGGCAAAGTTACCGCCTTTAGGGGAGCCACGCGGCTTTTAGCACATAAAAGGTTGACAGCAATATTGCCAAGTGAATAAACTGAACGTACGTAATGGACGCACCAAAGGCATTTATAGAGGAGTCACTAAGTCCATGAAGTTCAAGGGAAATAGCATTTTTAATTGTGACTTGTCGAGGAATCTTAAAGTGGTCAACTAGGGATAAATGATAGGTAAAATGTTTCCAAATTCGAAAGATTTCTAAGGGAACTGGTTCATCCTAATCTATTTTGAGAAGCCATAGTTTCTGGAGAAGGATCTTAACTTGAACTACCATTGAACCAAGGAGACCCAAAGGGTCGAAGATTTGTTAAATTAGCGACAATATTGTTCTCTTGGTAACCGGTTTAAGGTGGGATTCAATGGCTGAAGTATATATAAACAAATCTTGATTGGAGTTCCAAGAAATGCCTAGAGTTTTTGTGCTCTGAGAGTCATTAAGTATAAAATCAGTACTGCTTGAACTTTCAGAAGTTAAATCAGATAGTACTTCAGGATCATTCGAACAGAACTTTCTCAATTCAAGTCCGTAGGTTTTTAGCAAACTAATAAGATTCTTCCGCAAGGTGATAAGCTCTTCTTTTGTATCAGACCCAGTTAAAACATCATCGACGTAGAAGTCAAAACGAAGTACATTGCTTTCACGGGGATAATCATCTGCAGAACGATCAGCAATTTCCTTTATACAACGAGTAGTTAGATAGGAGGAACTAGCCATTCCATATGAGATGGTATTAAGTTGAAAATGTCGAAGTTTCTCATTAGGGTCATCGCGCCATATTATCCGCTGAAGGTTGCGCTGGCTGGGATCCAATAGAATTTGTCTGTACATTTTGGCGATGTCGCTAGTAAGGACATAATCATACTTACCGAATTTTAAAAGGATTGAAAAAAGATCATTTTGAACATTAGGACCGACCTTGAGGATGTCATTCAGGGATAGGCCGGTACTTGAAACACACGAGGCATCGCAAACGACTCTTCAGCGTGTCGTGGTGCTATCATGCTTTTCCACGCAGTGATGTGGAAGGTAATAGATTGGATATTTAGAAGAACTAGGCTGGTCAGGATTGATTTCAGACATATGGCCTAAGGATTTATATTCATTGATGAAATCCGCATAAGCCCTTTTAGTTTCAAGTTTTTTGTCAAGCTTTCTTTCTAGTGAATGAAAACGCCTTGAGGCAGGCTGCAAAGAATGGTGCTGACAAGTGACTGGCTAGGGGTGTTATTATAGGAAACATTCACTAGTAAGGATATTGGACCGCTTATGACTCATCCAAGCTTAGTCTCCTGTAAAATAGGGCTACCTTTACCGGTTCTTATTTGTTTCGGACCAAGAAGGTCATAGAACAAACCGGCGCCTAGTAAAACATCAATTTCTGATGGTGTGTGAAAACCCGAGTCAGCAAGACGCAAATCATTAGGAAACTTTACTTGAGAAAGATCAATGGGAAATTGGGGTGTGAGTTCTGTGATTTTGTTAATCACTAATGTGGGTATTTTTACAGAGAAATAATTTACAGTGGATTTTATGTGCAGTGTGTTTGCTGAGATTTGTAACATCTGGGCCGATGCCTTAAACAGACATACTTATTGAGTGATAAGGCAAATCAAGTTTTTTAAATAATTTTTCACTAATGAAATTTGATTGACTGCCATTATCCAGAATAGCTTTGCAAAGTATGAGTTTGTGATTTTTGTCATAGACATATATCAATGCAGTAGATAAAAGCACAAAGAAATTAGGATTTTAGTTGGTGCAGTGCAAATTTTGAGTATTTTGACCCCCATTCGGTATGGTGGAATGTATAGTGGGGCAAGTTAGGTTTGAATTTGCATAAGTTGCGCTATTACATGCTGCATAATTATGTAGGTTATGATTAGAACCACAAGATGCAATTTGAGGATTTACCCTTTCGCTTAGGATTACAATTTTAGAGTTAGAAACCTTTGTAGGATTCAAATTGGCATCTAGGCTGGGTGGTGATTGATTCTGTTGCATATATCCCGAGCGAGAGTAATAAGAAGGTTTATAAGGGTTAGAATTAACATCTGAATTATGGTTAGATTCGTTATGCAAAAATGTATGATGTTTACCTTGACATTGTCTACAGGTGTGAGCTGACTTGCATTCTCCATTCCGGTGTCCTGGCCGCAAGCAATTGGTACATAAATTTGCCTTTTTTGCCTCAAAAAACTTACCTGATACAGGCAAATCTATGAATTTTTTACAAAAGTAAACAAAATGCTTATCTTTGCACATAGGACGAATAGAAGAGACCAACGTCTTGCGTTCAAATGGCTTTTCAAATTTACTAAATGATTTCTTAGTATTTAATTTAAAATCTAAAGATTCTAGGAAACGGCAACGTTGTGATAGAAATTTTAAAATATCTTGTGTTGCTGGTCTATCAATATCCTTAGAAAAGCTTTTCCGTTCCTTACGGGTATTAAAATCCAATTTGGAATTTAAAAGGTAAATAAGAAGTGTGCACCACTGGTCTACAGGCTCGTTCAAATTTTGCAGCGATTTAAAATAATTTTGATATGAATCTAAAAGCTTTCGTAATTGTATATATGATTCCTCTTTAATAATGGGCAAATCAAAAATACATTTGACATGGGAATGTATAATTGCCTTTCGATTCTCGTAGCTTTCTTGGAACAGAGACCATGCTGTAGTATAACTGTTGTCAGTAGCAGCTAAAGAGCCAATAATTTGAGAAGCTTCCCCTTGTAAAGCGGATTGCAAATAATAAAATTTTTTTACATTATTAATTTGTGTATTTTTATCTATAAGTGAGACAATGGTATCCCTAAAATTCGTCCATGTTTCATAAGAACCACTAAATTTAGGTAATCGTATACGGGGGAGACGTGGACCATACTGACCACCTGATTGAAAAAAGGGTAAGGGCGCCACTGGGCCTGAAATCACCTGATCCTTTGGAACTGTTACATGCAAGGCATTTATTTTTTCTAGAATTAATTTAGCATTAGAAATATTATCATAGTACAGATTTTCAAAGGCTTCGCGCTCATTTTCTTGCTCGTTTAATTTTTCGAATTCATTATTAAGACACACTTGCTCGATTTCTAATTGAACATGCTCAAATTCGCCAAGAATAGCTTAAATTCTGCTTAAACGGGCGTTTAAATCTATTTTTAGAAGAGGGCGGTCCAAAGCGGAGCATTTAGTTTCTAAAAAAGCTTGAAATCTATTTATTTCATTCGTTAGAGCGTCACGGCGACCTACGAGAATATTATAAATATCTAATTGTCCTTTATTAACTTGATCTTGCTGAGGTTCATTGTTGCTAACTTTACTACCTATTTTTGTCATTTTGGAGGTTTATTGGAGTTAAAAATTATAAAATACTAGGCTGGGTTTTTATTTATTTAAATGGCTGTCTAGGATTGTTAAAATTCAATAGAAAAAACCAAGTATCCAGCTTATAAAAATAACCAAAGGACAGTCAAATCGTAGCCAATAAAATATGCTGTTTAAAAATTAAAAAATGTGGTGGTTCAAATAGCTTCGATATTGGTTTAAATGTATAGGATAATATTGGATAGGCCTGACCTTATACTCTCACATTTCCATTGAATTCCATTCGGTATTGCATCTTGCATCATTCCCCAGCTCAACAGGTAGGTATGAGCGCCATTTTCTCACGTATTTTTGAGGTACTTTCAACTGGTTTTCAGCTTGATATCCGGCTCAAAGGACCAAAAATGTATTTGCAGGGATCTTGAAAGCTTTGAGGCTGCCTAAAGATATCCCCACTTGGGTTAATTAAAACTAAAGTTCAATTTTGCAACTTTATTCTAGATTTTAAGGTGAACTGTTTTAGAATTTTTACATGCTGACGCTAGTCTCGTCGCTAACGCCCACAGCCTTCTTGCCTATCTACCCTTCATCTGAAAAACATCCTTACACCTGTCTACTGTCTCTTTCTGGCTTATGCGTTTCGTCATTAACTGCGCGGGTAATGTATCGCGATTGCCGTGCAAAGCGGAGAAACGGTATAGGTTGGGCGACACCAATCGGAAGCGATTTATTTATAGAACAGAAGGGCGCGCATGGGAGCACATTGGTGTAACATAAATCTGATCACTTACCATTGTATCAATGAACTTGAAACATTCCATCGATTTTCCTTTGTGATGGTCTTCCCCGCTTTTAATCCAAGTTGAATTCGAGTCGCTCATATGTAATCTCCGTTTGGGCAAATATTTTAGAGGGATTTCCTTGTCTGACCTCAATTTCCTTGAGTTTTATCCACTTTATTTTTTGTTGTGAACATCTGTTTTTCTATTAAAACCATATTAACTACTCCAAAAAAATCCGTTTCTCTTTTTTTGAACAATTAGAGGCATCTTCCTTTTGCAAGCTTTCATTATATCAATATAACCATTTGACGAATACAGCCTGTGCTGCAACTTCAGTGCACAATGTCATCATAATCGGCGGCATCATTCGCGAGGAAACTGAGGCCTGAAGTTAAAAAACGTGTTGATATTTTCTCCAAGCAATGATGAGTATCTAAAACGGCCATTTTCATGGGTGTCCCCCTTGTAAGGTAACTCGGACCCGTGGGGACGTCACGCCCCAAAGCAGCCGAACCAAAGTTCAACTACCCCCGTGCAGGGGTATTGGGATATTATTATTATAATTATTATTATTGGTATTATTTTTATTTAGGGATTTACATTAGCTTGGTTCTTACACCTGCTATTTAGAAAAGAATCGGGTTTACACCAAGTATTATTTTCTTTAATTCAAAAAATTCCTGACGATACGTGATGTATTTAGGATAACAGCTTTCTGGAGTAATATGTACACATTCTCATTTATATTGATGGTTTTGAGGCTTTGATGCAGGGCTTTAGGTACTATTCCCGTGGCGGACAGCACGATTGGTATTATCTCTACCTTTTCAAGATGCCACATTCTCTTCACTTCATCACTCAACTCTTGATATTTCATTTTCTTCTCACTTATTGTGCTATCAATATTATGTGTGTTGGGATCGCCATCTCCATCAGATAGGCTATGTTTCTATGTTTATCTTGCCATACAATGTCCGGTCTGTTGTTGTGAATCGTCCTATCTGTTAGTATGGATCTATCATAATATAAAGTATATTTCTGTGATTCTAGGACTGCAGGTGGATCATACTTTTAATACGGTACTTTTTCTTCTTTTAGTTTCAGGTTGGAATACATACTTTTATGGATTATAGCTCCTACTTGGTTATGTTACTATTATTATTAGTACCTACTATTATTATTATTATTATTATTATTATTATTATTATTATTATTATTATTTTCTCTCTCGATTCTCGCTTTGAATGCGGGTTTCAAGGGTCATCGGCAGGTAGATGACTCTCTCTGTTGTAGGTTAAGGATCTTTCTGACTATATTGCAGGTAGATACGATGACAGATTTCTGCATGGTAGATATAACGTTTGGTTGAAGCCCAAGTGATTTGAGGTGAGCAGGTAACATTTTTGGGACAATCCCCGTGGACGATAGTACCAGTGGAACTATAATAACACTCTGTTGGCGCCATTCCTGTTTTATTTCATGGGCCAGATCTGCATATTTTGTAAGTTTGCTCGCAATTGTGTTTTGTAAGTTGTTAGTGTTGGAAATGGCAATATCAACCAGCCAAGTTGTTTGTTTAAGCTTGTCTATCCAAACGATGTCCGATCAATTCGCAGTTATAGTCCTGTCCGTAATAATGCTCCTGTCCCAGTTAAGAGGATGGTTTCATTTTCCAGCACTGCCTCAGGGTTACACTGATAGTATGGCGTGACGCTATTAATTAGCTTATGTTTATGTGCCAGCTCTTGATGGATAATCTTAGCCACACAGTTATGGCGATGGAGGTATTCTGTGTGGGCAAGTGTCGGGCATCCAGCAGTGATATGTTGAATTGTCTCCGAGCCAGACAGACATCTGCGACATTTGTCATCCTCTATGGTGGTGTCTTTAACTATATATTTCAGGTAATTTTTGGTAGGGATTACCTGGTCCTGGATAGCACACCTAAAGCCCTCTGTTTCAGGGAAAAGATCCCCATGAGTCAGCCAATAGTTTGACGCCAGTGTATCGACATTTTCAGAACCGAGCTCATTTGAGTGTCCCCCGTGCAGAGATTTTTGCTTCCAGTTATCCATTGTTTGGGTAATGTATTCCGCTTTCGTTTTTTCTTGTCTGCTTAGGGGACATCTCAGGTTTAAAGACGTATATCCTTTGTCAGCAAGGGTGACGGCTTTTTGGAGTGGGGAAACATCAGCCATCTCAAGAAAATATTTTCGCAGATTGAAGATTTGTTTTTCAAGCAGAATATTTAAATCTGCAATTCCTCGGCCACCGTGTGTTCTCGGTAATGTCATTCTTTCAATTGCTGACGGGGTGGTGAGTTCTATACTTTGTCATTGTTGTCCTGGTGCTTCTCTCAATCCTCTATGTCTGTCTTTGTCCATTTAACAATGCCAAACGTATAAGTGAGTGCTGCTATTGCATATCTGTTAAATGCACTAATCATATTTTTTCCGCACAGCTGAGTTTTGAGGATAATTGTTAGTCGGCTGATGTATTTCTTAATATCCTCTCCCTTGATTTTACTGTGTTCAATGCAAATGGATTGCTGTAGGCCAAGGTACTTACTTATATGTTTCGCCATCCTCCATAGGGTCAATTGGTTCACCTCTGTCCAGACCGTAATGACCAGCCACCTTATGTATTCCACATATTACAGTCTGTGTTTTACATTTCTCAAGACCGAACTGCATACCTATATCTGTCGAGAATCTCCACAGTCTTCAACAAGGCTTTTATATGTGATGGTGTACTAGCGTACAGCTTTATATCATCCATATATAGGAGGTGAGCCACCCTATATTGAAAATCGTCATTGGTTCTTAATAGATATCCGTGTTGAATGGTTAAAATATAATACAGCAGGCTATAACAGCTGTGGCTAAATATTTAGAAATCACAAAAATTTATTTGACCACTCTGTTAGCGTTTTGCATTTATAAGTAGGTTTTATTACTCCGCACCATTTCGAAATAGAGTATAAACTAATACAAATAAAAAAAAATAGATCAATTTAAACAAGAACCACTTAGTGAATGTTAAAAAAACAAATATGAGAGAAATCATACCATCGGCATTATACAGGATGCCAATAACTATGCTTATCAGTACATAGAATACCCAATTTCTAATTCTGTACGGTAGTAAATAATTGTTAGCTGAATTGAACATGCCAAGGTAACGTATCCCATACATCGGAGAAATAACAACATTGCAAAAAAATATTCACCTTAAAATGTTTAGGCAGTTCAACACACAATAAATAAACTATTCAATTCTTATCAGTTCGACCCATGAATGGCAAAAAAAATTTAAATATATTATTTATAAATAAACAACATACCGAAATATAAAATACAGTACTACCATCAGGATAAAGACGCAAAGATAAGATTCAATTCATTTTATTATCCTGCGCATCTCCGCCGTCCTTCATTACACTCTGTAGTATACAATTTTATCCCAACCGGTACAAGTTTTAAAGAAGTTATCAAAAAACATGATGTCCCAGGCCCGGTCGCTCGAGCTCATCGCCCTGTTGCGTCATTACAATTTTGTACCGTTCGGTGACAAGTAGTAAAGAATCCATAAATCGGATCTTTCTTTTGGTTTTAAGAAGAAAAATACCTTAAAATCGTATTTCAAGACAGTGAAAGTGTTAGTGATAATAGTGATACATCTTGCTCGCAAAGGAGGCGAAAAAAGGGGGCAATATTCATCATAAGAAGCAAATCAGGCGGTGAGTCCATATAAGATTATATGCCAAAATTTCAAAAATACATAAATACCAGGTTATCTTAGATATATAAAAACAGAAACTATCTCTCGTATAAAAGCAAACTAAATGTGTATAATACTAAACTGTAGTATTATGAATAAATATGGCACTTGTAACCTTATTTTTTTTACTTAATAAACTTAAAATGAAACCACTCTCAAACTTCTAAAACTAACTATATTAGAATAAAATAGAGTGCGAACGGGTTACAGTCAAAAATGCGAATGAATCAGTATAGAAAAAAATGATATACATTTTTTACCTCTCGTCAGCGAGACAGACGCTATCTTAACAAAATTAAATGTGCTGACTGCTATTTTAATTATACTAGCAAACTGTTATTTATATACGAGGGCATGACAAAACATTGTTACATTTATTAATGTTTTATATAGAGTAAAACCTTTATACCATATAAAGATGAATATAAAAAATAGAAACAAAATGTTTATAATGCCTTCGTATTATCACGTTTTCGATATTTGATCCCCGTATGGGGCACATACATATAAACTACAATTCGATGCAAATATTGCAAAACAAAATACTTAAAGTTATATTTAATTATGATCCACTGACTCATACTGTAGATCTATATGAGAATTTAAGAGTATGAACAGAATAAACTTATCTACAGGATAATAAAACTGGAGTAAACATTGCTTGCAGGAGATGTTAATAAATAATAATAATACCTATTTACAAGTTCGCATTTGCAGATGCGAATAACTTTAACTAAAATTGGCCTTCACATTTGCAGATATGAAGGGCCTCAACAGCCTCCACCCCTGTAGGTATATTATGTTAGAGGCACACTATATCCCTACATTTGCCGATGTAAAGGATATATGTACCGACAAAAATAAAACGGTATAGTGCTATGTATTTGCAGATACATAAACATATTGCAACCCTCTTACATAAGAAGGCAACATGCAAGTTCTTGTCTATGGTTCATCATATCCCGTTTTCCTTACGTTACAGAAATTACAGTATTTGCAGATACTGTAAATATGCTAAAAAATCGTTGCATTTGCAGATGCAGTCGATAGCGTAACGAGGGTTAAGCCGCACGCAAAAAGGTGAAGAGTTCGTTGTATTAGCAGATACAATCGATCGTACCCTCCACTGTCTGCAATTGCAGTTGCACGGTGTGAATATATTCATGAAGCTATTTTTCTGTTCAAAAACATAAATTACAGCATTTGCAGATGCTGCAAATATGCTAATAGATCGTTGCATTTGCAGATGCAATCGATAACATAAGTAGCTAAACCAAGGAAATTCTTTTGCATTTGCAGATGCATTAGAAGATCCTCACATGCTAGCTGAGGAAGTAACTCATTCGAATCGAGACTTACCAACATCAGAAGCAACTACATACCCAGATAGTTTTTAGATGGAACAATTACTTATTAAAGGGACTAAATAAAAAAAAAGAAAAAAGAAAACAGTATGATAGAGAAGTATCCGCCAACTGCAATATCCTCAGACCACCAAAATTAAATCTTGAAGTAGAAACTGTACTAAATCCTGCAACTGCATACCAAAACAACTACTTCTATCAATTGTATGAACAACTAGTCCGTGGGTTTTAGACCTCCTTTTTAATAATTTAAATTAGCCAACAGTCTGAACTAATATTATACGTTCAAAGATGGCATAAATTAAATATAAACAGTTCAACAATAGCGTGGGGCTAGCGTACAAGGTTATAAAATCCCCTTCAAGGACACCACTCCAGATTAGCAAAGTACGTTGCGACATTAAGAACTGTGAAATCGCCAAGTATCAATCGGCGATTAATGAACAGGAGAGACTACAGGACGGCACAAAATTTAATTTCAAATTACGCATTCTCGGGAAAATTGATCTTAAAGATGCATATTTCCTTATTCCAATCCACAGTAGTCATATGAAGTTTTTAAGGTTCGATTTTTGCAACGTACTATATCAGTTTAATTACGTCCCATCTGGTTAAAAGTATGACATCAGCCCAAATTTTTCTTTCCACAACCTATGTTGCGCCCCCCCTAAACATATTTGCAATATAATCAAAAATCTCATAGGAACCAAAATTGTAATGACGCAACAGGGCGATGAGCTCGAGCGACCGGGCCTGGGACGGCTGAATCATCATGTTTTTTGAGAAGTAATTTTAAAACTTATACCGGTTGGGATAAAATTGTATACTACAGAGTGTAATGAAGGACGGCGGAGATGCTCGGATAATTCCGATCGATCTTCCTTACAGGTAAGTCGATTGATCTTGTAATTATTTCCCACTCTTGTTATACGTCACCAACACTTTTTTGTTATTTATATGGTCCCAGTAGAAAATATTTCCACGAGACGGCCAAGCCATATTAGTACCATACTTCTTCTTAGCTTGCAACAGTAGACTGAACCGCTTGGTTGTGAGATCTTCAAAAACAGCATAGGGTGTGCCCTTCAGAACTTTTTTAGCTGCAAACAATTAATTTTTTATCCAATTATGGATAAAACGAACGACAACAACACGTGGTTTGTCCACTGCCTTAGAGGGGACACCTACCCGAAAGCAATAGTCAATATCCCTTTTGGAGCACACGATTTTTAAATTGTTACTAATAAAATTGACAACAAACACCATTAGATCATCAGGGCTGTACTCGGGAAGACCGCAGATTCGGATGCAGTTCTTTTTTCGCTATTGGTCGTAACTATCAAGATCCTCCTCAAGAATCGTAAGTTTGGCAGCATTTTTTTCGATACCGGCAGTGAGATCATTAATGTATTCATAAACCTGTGTCAGTTTGCTCTCCAGCCTTTGAAACCGGCTGTCAAGCTTCTTATCAAACTGCGTCAACAGGTTGTTACACAGTTTAGTAATCAATCTTTCCAGATTTTCACCCTCGGGACTAGTGAAAGTTGACCCTTTATTAGCACGAGTTTCGACACTGCGAGAAGATCCACCCATTTTGCCGATCACGACTTTGTCACGGCGGTACTCACTTAACGCACAGCAAGCACGCTACAGACACAAATTGTTAATTATCGCCGTAATTCAATCTAGTTTTCGCTTCTAACACTATCTAGAAGACAAACAACGAACGACGAGTGTACACACTAGAAATTAATTCAGTTTTACAAGTCACATTAAAAAATTACTTATCAATCGCAAAGTCTTACAGATAATGATACTAATATTAGTGGATCAACT
>JAEQML010073543.1:0-14901 GCA_016904865.1 Pissodes strobi | reverse complement strand
AAATCCGTCATTACTCGACTGTGTAGGCGGCCGTGAAGTTTCGTTTTCCCTCCGCCGGAGCTTTACTTTTCACTTTTCCGCCGGCGGAGGTAAAAGTGTTGTCATAGCAACATAGATACAATACAAACAGACAACAAAATAAGCGTCAACAACTCAAGATTTATTAAACTACAATTTGTATTTATCACTCAATTTGTGACTGCATTTCTAAAAATCACTAATTTAGGAACAAATTGGTGATTATTTAATCGAACTTACTCAATAACTGCTTATCAATACGGAATTAAAACGCAATCGGAGACGCCATCTTAAAAAAATAATTATTGTTGACAGTGTCCACTGACAGCTTTATGTTAAATTCATCGACACCGATCTAAGCAAGGCCACCTACGACCGTGGTCTAAGCCGCCTTGCGAACCCAGTTATCTTTAATAATAATTAGATATTATTACTATTAAAAAGAGATGTTTTGCATTAATTTGTCGACATTTGAAGAAAAAACAGCATATTTTATTTGGAGGAAAAGTTACTTTTCATGGCTTGCTCTCTATTACCAGCCTCACTCCGTTCGGCTGTTAAACACGAGGGCGCCATGAAAAGTATCACTTTTCCTCCATATAAAATAATATACTATTGCTTTAGATAAAAATGCATCTAAAAAAATATTATTTAACTTTATTTATCTTAGTACTTATAATCACTTTTTTTCGGACTGAATTTGGCGTTATTTTCAATAGTAGTGATCTGCTTGGTCCTGCAATCAGTACCAATTGTTAAGAGCATACATACTCCAGAAAACTTTAAATTTTATATATGCGAGACCTCCTATTTAGGGTGACAAAGTACGATATTTTCATTATTATATTTGAAGTAAAAAATTATGAAAGTCACAATAATTTACAAAAATTATCTCCATTTATACGCACAAGTTGTGTCAAAAGCTTTTAATCACATAGGGAGGTTTTTTAACATGTAAAATCTTATATTAATTTTTTTTTGGAAGTAAGAATTTTTAAACTCCAGATCGCAATTTGACGTATATTCATAGATTATCAAACATTTAGTGTAAAAAGGGCAAGCCATTTCGTTTGCACGACCTTTTAATATGCCATGAATGACCGGACAAAAAATAAGCACCCGGGA
Organism: Pissodes strobi; assembly: GCA_016904865.1. Lineage (NCBI taxonomy): Eukaryota > Metazoa > Arthropoda > Insecta > Coleoptera > Curculionidae > Pissodes > Pissodes strobi. The sequence goes on along the minus strand of JAEQML010073543.1, from coordinate 13,758 downwards.
TAAATGAGCGCAAACGGAATTAACATTATCATCAACCCTTCACGTCTACTGCTGGACATAGGCCTCCCCGGTTTTTCTTCATTTCCTTCGATTCTTTGCCTTCTGATGCCTATTACTAGTGATTTATTTCAATGTCGTCTCTCTAGCGCCTTGGTGGTCGTCCTCGATTTCGTTTGTCCGCTCTTGATATCCATTCTATCAGCTTGCATGTCCAACCTCCATCTCTCAATCGTGCCACATGACCTACCCAGTTCCACTTTAACTTTGCCATCCTCTCTACCACATCTGTAATACCTGTCCTAGCTTCTAGGTTCTCGTTCGTAACTCGATCTTTTAGAGTGATTCCCAGCATTGACCTTTCCATGTGTCTTTGGGCTAGGCTACTCTTATTTGTTAGGGTGGTCGTTTTAACTCCGTACGTATAGTAGTGATATTGGTCAAAAACCTTTCTTTTCTTACAGATTAGCGTGGTACGGCTTTTGAATATTTCTCGTAATACACCATATTATGCTGTCCAGGCTGCGGTTATCCTTCTTTTAATTTCGCACGTCTGATTTTTCGACAAGGTGTATAATTTTACCTTTTACTGTAAAGTGATCATTAGGCACAAAGCTTGTCATGAACTATTTTTGAACACGCACTCTCCAATTCTGCCAGCATGTCTTTCATTTATTCCATTTCTTCCGATATTAACACAATGTCGTCGGCATATCGGTGATTGTTAAATTTGCTCTATACAGTATGTCCGGCGATCGGGTAGACAAGAGGACAAATGGACCAAAAATTTAAGTTTTCGACAAAAAGTCATTCTTCATAAAAAATTTTGCTTGTTAAAAAAATATGATTGTCGTAGAGAAAAAATTATTTTTTTATACAGGGTGACCAAAAAGTTAAAAATTCAATTTTTTTTGAGGAATAAAGTACCCTTATTTCTCAGTTTTCAGCAAAATACTACATAAGAATTTTGGTTCAAATCATCCCATCTTTTCAGATGTCGATTTTCATCAACTTTGGATAAAAAGAAATTTCTTGTGTAAAATTTGCATTTCACCAAATTTCGTTCACTGACAAGTTGTGTGCGTGACAGAGTCAAGCAAATCATCATTAAGTCGGTAACTTTTAATGGTATTTCATTTATAATGTTAACAACGGAGCAAAGAACACATTTAATACAATGTTATGCTAATGGCGATTCTTCATACAGATACGTAATTGAAAAAAATTATGAACGGTTTCCAACGTACCCGTAACAAAATGATTTAAATCACATTTCTTAAGAAATATTTTGCTAAAAACTGAAAAATAAGGTTATTTAATTCCTCTAAAAAAATAGAATATTCAACTTTTTGGTCACCCTGTATAAAAAAAACAACTTTTTCTCAACGACAATCATATTTTTTTAACAAGCAAAATTTTTTATGAAGAATGACTTTTTATCGAGAAATGCAATTTTTGGTCCATTTGTCCTCTTGTCTACCCGATCGCCGGACATACTGTATATAGCAATTGTCGTCCTAATTTAATGTTTTAAAAGCATATTCTATTGCGGTGATGACTAATTTCGGTGATATGGTATCTCCTTCTCGTACGTCGCGCTCGATATTTATTTTTTTCTGAGTGCTGCTTCTAAAGTTAGACTATCCCCTCGTTTACTTTTATAAAGTTCTTAATAGAATAATTATTCTACTGTTATTAATAACTGTTGTCTGTTGCTAATCATATCTCCTTTTTTGTTTTTCAGTTTATTTATTTCTTGTTTTCCGTTATTCAGTTTTCTTCTTAGGACCTATTAACATCACTGTCTATTTATTCTTAACATATTCTTATTTTGGGTAGAGAATGCATAAGAAAACATTTCAAGTTAGTGGTTGCCTGCTACCAATCTACCTAAAAGGAATGCTGGTCTGGCGTTTATGTTTGTTTGCGAGTTAGCACAAAGTCTCAGTCTTACTATATAATCTTATATCTTTTGTACCCTTTAAATAGCATCTTCAAATAGCAAAATATTATTAGTATTCGTTAAAATATTACAGAAATTAATTTGAAAAAATTGCTCATAAAATAGCATGTACAATATTACATTAATTCCTTCTTCTCTGCCTCCAAAAGTAAGCAGTATCTAGTTTTGACAAGTGTAAATAAAACATAAATGTTCTGCTGATACGCCTCTGTCAAAGAGGAATCTTTAGGAGAAACGACACGCGATATTTAACGTATAACATGTACTTAAGCCCAACATGTGTGGATTCTTTTAATACTTGCTGTCATAAAAAGTGGTTTAAGGTAGAATTACAAAGACAAGGCAGTTATTGTGAGATGGAGACGTGTTTAATATGTTAGTAAATAAGCGATCAAAATAAAAAACGATGAAATAAATAAGATGCAGTTAATCTTTTCTGGTTTATATTAGCTGTGAAGAGCTATTTTAAACTGCTAGTGAGACAAAGGCCTCTAAATCATCCCGAACTTTCCTACTAAATAGTTATTTTCAGGTCATCGTTGTTCGGTTTCGTTTTTAAAAATGCGCCAGTCATTTAACTTGATGGACGATGGAATTGTTTGGACTTTTGGCATATATACTTCCTCAACGATCTCCTATAGATATTTTACTTTAAATGTTACTTTATACCCCGACATCGCTAAATTTATTTTCAACATCTTGAATTTCCTAATACCGTGTGTTATGTTCAAATGTTTTAGAATGTAAAGTTTTAACATGATGTGCCAAGTCAAGTGAAGAGAAGTGGGTTCAGCATCACTAGCTTTATCTGACGATTTGAATGCTTTGTGATCAATACTTAGAACACGACAATAAAGTTTAAAGTTCCGCCATGATGTGTTGGAATAACGCAAAACTGTATTTGAAGATTTCAATGCTTTCAGGACCGCCAATAAGTTATCATAATAAAGCTTGAAATTCGAACACGATAGGTTACGTCAAATAAAGAGCGAGGTAAGTGCGTTTAGCGTCATTAACTTTATTTGAAGATTTTTATGCTTTCATACCAATAGATAAATAATCGCAATAAAGTTTCAAGTTCGAGTGTAGCAGCTAAGTTTAGTTGAAATTTCAATGCTTTAGTAACGCCAAACAAATCATCCTATAATAACTATGAAGTTCGAATATCATATCCTATTTGGAATTGAATGCCGATGATATGCAACAGATAATTTTTCAGGTACTTTCATATCTCAAGAAACAATTTGCGCACATACGTTTAACCTACCTAACTTTTTTGAACATGTGGATGTCTTGTGGTCAGCAAATAAATTATCACAATAAAGTTCAGGGATAATGGATTGGTTACTAACTCACAACTTTATTTCAAAAGTTCAGCTCTTTTTGAAAATAGCAGTAAATCATCATGAATATGCTTCAAGTCGAATGCGGATACGGAAAATTCAACGTTGCTTGATTTATTTGAAGATTTGGATGCTTTCATACCAGCAAATAATACATCGCAATATAGTTTGAACTTCGACTGTGTTATATTGGAGTAACACGTAAGTTTGGTTGAGGATTTTAATGCAATGGTTTAATGCAAACAAAGCATCATAGAAAATTTGAAGTTCGAACATCATACATTACTTGGATAATTCAAACAGTTCGAGGTTAATGTATTGAGTAACAAATAACTACATTTAAAGATTCTGAAGAAAAGCACGGGCGGGACAAATACTTTCAGCGGCGCTAAGTTCAATTCAAGACCTATATTCTTTGAGATGAAATCTGAAGGAAAGCACGATATAAATGCGATGAACATCACTAAATTTCCTTGAAGATTTGGGTGCTTTGAAATCAAAAAATGTCACAATAATGTTTGAAGTTTTAGCATGATGAAACAAAATAATTTAGTTGAAGATTTCAATGCTTTGAAAGAAGCAAATAACGTATCTTAATGAAGTTTAAAGTTCGAACATCATATATTGCTCGAAGTCGAATCTGGGTGTGCAATGATTAATACTGCAGGCTAGTTCAAATCGGTAGAAAAGGATGAAGCAAATGCGTTTTATTTCACTAACTTTACTTGATGATATGAATGCTTTGAGAGTAGCAAATTAAGCAGCACAATAAAGTTTGAAGTTCGAGCAGGATATGCTGCTTTAAGTCGGATGCAGATATGGAAAAACGATTACTTTAGGGTTGTTTATAGCCGAATAAAATCGTGAGATAGGTGCATTAACGTCACTAACTTTATTTGGATGCTTTGAAATCAGCAAATAAATCAACTCAATGAAGTTTGAAGGTCAAGCATGATATGATACTCCAAGTCGAATGCGGGCGGGCCTCAATGAATCGTTCAGGCACGCTGATATCTGAAAAAGAAGATGACGCAAATACGTTCAGCGTCACTAATTTAATTTGAAGATTTAAATGCTTTTAAAGCAGCAAATTCATCATCACAATAAAGTTTGAAGCATGGTGTGTTGGAGCAATGCATTATTTTATTTGACTATGCCAAGGCAGAGGACAGGGAAAATCGTCACAATAAAGATTGAAGTTCGGGTATGGAATGATATTTCAGATAAATTAGATAATTCAGGCATGTTCATATCTGAAGAAAAAGACGAAGCAAATACCTTCAACTTCCCTAACATTATTTGGGACCAGCAAATATATCACCGCAATAAAGTTTATTGTTTGAGGATAACATATTAAAATAACCCGAATTATTTCCTTTGAAGACTATAAAGTTTGAAGTTCGAAAATCACACCTTACGTCTTACTCCAAGTCAAAACGGATATGCAACAATAAAAATTTTAGATATATTTATAACTGTAGAAAAATTATAAATTCAATCTCACTAACTTTATTTGAAGATCTAAATAGTTCGAGACCTGCAAATAAATCATCAGGGCTATTGATGCTTCATGGAAATTGTCGAAACTATTCGCAGATGTGGTAAGTGCTTAAAAATAAGCAATTGGACGGTCGTTGATATCAGTTGCAAAAAACGAATTGAGAAGGGAACCACCTATTTAAGTAACTCTTTGATTCCTGCGTCATTGTATTTGATAATTTTTTTAATAATGGTAGTCATATTGCGCCTGGACGGGTGCGATCCGCGAAATCATCTTAATATAAATAATCTGAGGCAATGTTAAGGCTAGAAAATTACTCAGTCTCAGATTTTAACTACTTTTTTTTCTATGCCATGTTAATCGAGAAACTGGAGCATCTTGAAATTTACATGGTTACCAAAAGCATTTTATTTCACTTACCTTACTTGATGCTTTAAGACTAGCAAATCAATCAACACAATAAAATTTGAAGTTTGAGCAGGATATGCTGCTTTAAGTCAGATGCAGATATACAAAAACGATTACCTCAGGATCAGTTATAGCTGAAGAAAATCGCGAGTGCATTGACATCACTAACTTTATTTGAAAATTTGGAGGTTTTGAGGTCAGTAAATAAATCAAGTCAGTGAAGTTTGAAGTTCGGGCATGATATGACACTCCGTGTCGAATGCGGATAGGCATCAATGGATTGTTCAGAGATGTGTGAGGCGACAGAAATTTAGTCCAGTTCAATACAGCAAAGACCCAAGCAACCACGGTTACCAAGAGGGCCAATACGGCGGGCCCTGACATCATTATGGCAGGATCGACCATTAATTCATCCTCGTCAATCGGACTGCTGGGTGTCTCGGTCAACAGCAACATGTCCTGGCATGACCACGATGCTAACATCGCAAAATCAGCCTCCCAGAAGCTTGGTGCGCTATTTCGCAACAAAAAACTGTATACACCGCAGCAGTTGCTCTTGGTCTACAAAGCGCAAATAAGACCGTACTTAGAATATTGCTCACACATCTGGGGTGCTGCACCAAAGCACACGCTAAAGTGCTGGATTCCATTCAGAAGAGGGCTGTGCGTCTTGTCGACGACCCGGAGTTGACCCGGAATCTGGACAGTCTGGTACACCGCAGACATATGGCCAAGATGTCAATGTTTTACAGATACTTTCACGGCAGATGTTCCCAGGATTTGGCTTGCCTCATCCCGCCCCTGGAAACGCCTGTGAGACAGTGACGACAGACGGTAAGAGCCCACCATGCACCAGTTCGGCGTACAACTGGAAACCCCTAGAACATTGCTTTACAAGAACTCCTTTGTCTGGCATACTGTATCACTGTGGTGAACTCACTCCCAGGACATCTGTCTCGCACTAATTACAACCTACAACTATTCAAGAACCGTGTCAATTAACACCTTCGCACACACACCGAGCGCCATAGGATCTCCCTTTAGTGTGTGTTTGCCACTACCATAAAAAATGCATTATTTTATTTGAAAATATCAAGGCAAAGAACAGGAAACAAATCGTCGCACTTCAGATCGAAGTTGGAGCATGGAATGTTATTTCAAACGGGATACGGATATAATAGATAATTCAGGCATGTTCATATCTGTCATCATCATTATTTGAAGATTTGAATATTTTGAGACCAGCAAATATATCATCACAATAAAGTTTAATGTTCGAGGTTAATATACTGGAATATTATTTTCTTTGAAGACTATAAAGTTTGAAGTTCGAAATTACATCTTACTCCAAATCGAAAACGGATATACAATATTAAATACTTTAGACATATTCATAACTGTAGAAAAATGCGTTCAATATCACTTACGTTATTTGAAGATCTGAATAGTTCGAGACCAGCGAATAAATCATCTCGAGCTATTGCTTCATGGAAATTGTCCAAACTATTTGCAGATGTGGCAAGTGTTTAAAAATAAGATAATGGACGGTCGTCAGTTGCATAAAACGAATTGGGCAAGGGAACAACCTATTTAAGTCACTCTTTGATTCCTACGTCATTGAATTTGATAATTTATTATTAATGGTAGTCATATTGCACCTGGACGAGGTTCGATCCATGAATTCATCTTAATATAAATAAGCTTAGGCAATGGTAAGCCTAGAAAAGTACTCAGTCTCAGATTTTTACTACTTTTCTATGCCATGTTAATCGAGAAACTGGAGCATCTTGATATTTACATGGTTATGAAGTCTAGCTTCGTGCTACTGGGAAAATTTCTGGATTTTTTTCAACTATCTCTAACTTCAAATATCAACGATATTCAAAATCCGCTAAATTATTTTTTTCATATTTTCCCATAGGCTAGTCAAGTATGGCATTTTCAACAGAAAAAAATTAGCAATTTTTTTGTTGAAATTTTTATCCTCAATTTTCGCTATAAGCAAACTTTTTAAGGGGTTAATTATGCACGATATAAGTGCTGTTTCCTATTAAGACAGCCTTTTTTGTTTTTCAGTAGCTTACTTTTCTGGAATCCATCTGTAAATTCGTTAAAATTCCGTACAACAAGCCGTTCATATTTGGGCAAAATTTCCAGCTTTTGCAAACTTTTCGGTCTAGCAGTGTACATACATGAACATACCGAGCTACATACTATTAACACAGACTACAATATGTAATGTAATCTGTGCTATTAAATTGATCTATAAAATAAAATCATTTGACGGAAAAATAATCCTAATTTTATTCAAAAGCAGGTGACATTGCTGAAACAAATAAATTTGATTAAAAAAATTATTAAAAGGTATTAGATGAATATTTTAAATTAATATAAAAATAAAAAGAGCATGTAATTTATTTTAAGGGCTAATAAATAATTGAATGGTTTACCATATATTGGCGGGTCAAAGCCATGAAAATTAAATGTATTTTATTACTTTTAGCATTAGAGCTTTTAAAGCGTTTATTTAACACTTTCCTATTTATAAAAATAAGATATTAATTTTATGAAAGAATTAAAGTGAGGTTGATTGGCTTCAAGGCTCCAATTATTTTAAATACAGCAATATATTATTTAATTTAGACTAGGGATCTCGTAAGGAAGGTTAGTTAACCCACTCAGAAAAGAAAAAAAAAAGTGGAAAATATAGAACCAAAAAGTAGGAAATATTAATAGACTGCAAGTTCATCGTAACTTTTCAAGGGACGTGCCAACATAAATATTTAGAACGATACTGCTATATGAAAAAATAACATTGGGCCACTATGCTGTCAATTTTTGGCGGTACAGGCGAATCTACAGGTTTTTTTATGGCAAATGTCTATCGCCCCAAGTTTAACCTTTATCCAGGTCTTCACTAATTGCTGAAGTCTGTTCCTGTCTGCGGTGATAAGTCTCAGTCGCTGTTAAAAGTTTTTCTGATCTAAATTATGAGACAAGGATACTGTCGTCTGCAAAACTGTAAACAGGATTATTCGTTTCGGTCAGCAGGTCATTAATATAGATGAGGAACAGAGTTGGTGAAAGTATTGCGCCCTGAGGCACGCCCGCGTTAATGGTGAATGTGATAATGTAGGAGATATGTCCATCAACTGCAACGTGCAGAGATCGGCCTTTAAGGAAACTGGCAAGCCAGCTGCAGAGAGAGGCTGTCAGTCCGAAGGGCGGCAGTTTGTTGAGCAATGCGTCATGCCAAACTCGGTCGAATGCCTTCGAAATATCCAACGCAATCGCTCGAGACTCTCCGTAGTTCTCAATTGCCCTACTCCATATATGAGTGACATAGGCCAATATATCTCCTGGCGATCTCTCTTTGCGAAAGCCGTATTGGTTATCGCTGATTATTCTGATGTTCTTTAGGAACTTGAGTAGTTGCTGATTGACTACACCTTGACTTTGGAGATTATTGGAAGCAAGGCAATTGGGCGACAGTTTGAGGGTGTGGTTTTCTTGTTTTTTTTTTTAGAATAGGTTGCACTCGAGCGACATTCCAAGAAGATGGGTAAATCCCTTTTCAGTACGACAGAGAAAAAAGTTTGGAAAAAACGGGTCTTAATTCGTTGGCGCAGTTCTTTAGCACGATGGCTGGTATTCCGTCCGGTCCTGATGCCTTTTGGGTATCTAGTTCTTTAAGGGTTTTACGAATGTCACGGTGATGAAACTTGACTTCTGCCATCGTAGTGTTGATATTCGATATGGCGGGGAGAGCATTGCCATGGGGGACGTCTAAAGTAGAGTGCGATGAAATTTTGGCGAGCATGTTTTCTTTTTTCTTGGCTGTAGTCGCCTTGATTCATCTGTCAAAGGTGGGAGAGACGTTTTTGTAAAGTTATTACTTACTGCCTTTGCTACTGACTAGAAATCCCTAGAGCCACTGGAGCATTGTAAAAGTTTATTCCTGATCCTTTGATTGTGTTTGTCCTTAGTTTCGTCGATCACACGTTTGCATTCCGGTAAACTGAACTTTCCATCCGAAGATGGAAAATTTTGCCACAGAAAACAACTTGTTACATTCCAAAATATAGATTATTTAGTGTACGGCGTTTGTACAGTTCAACTTCGTAGATTCACCACTCATTAATATTTGCTGATACAGATGAGAAACCTCGGGCGCAAACCCCTAACTAGTATAGTTGGATACCAACATCAATTTAATGAAACGATAACATTTTTCGTCATGCGGTACATGTTTTATACCAGTGCAGTACTCTTTGTCATTTATTTAAATTTACCTGCAAATACAATTTTATATTTCAGCTAGCAACAGTTCTTGTGGTTTTGTCATTTAATAATTAATTCTTGGGTTCAAAAAAGTTTATCCAAATTTTGTACAAGTTTTACTTATTATTAAAAAATATACGATAATTATAATTTAAAAATTATCATGATTTATTGGAAAAAGTAGAACATTAAAATTAATAAACGAGATGGCAGTTTTAAAAATCGGGTGGAAACGATGGGAACGACATTGTAATTTTCGGATATTATTTGTCATTGTCAATAAGGTTTTGTTAATGACGTACAATAATTAATGACCCTTAGAGCCCGTGAAAAGATTATGGAAAATCTCAGCTGTGGAAAATTCGCAAAATGGAAATGTACGGTATCTTTTTTCCATCTTTGAAGAATTCGAAGTAGAAACAATATTTGAAATTTTGCTCATCTGATTAATCACATTTCATAATTTTCATATATTTTAGTTTCATGTTTTTATTTGGTTCCATTAATTATAACCGGCTATAATGTGCAACGATAATATTTCCTCAGATCATGTCAAAAAATCGATTGCCGTACAGACATTTATTAGATTGAACCTCCAAATGTAGCCGATTATTTATATTTATATTGACCATAATTTTTAGCAGGCACAGTAGTTAAAAAATATTTCCGGGGTTAAATAATATTTTGAAATCAATGCCATACATTTTGGGATGATCTTGCACCATACGGGTCTAGGTACGCGGTTCCGCACGGGGTTTCTCTCCCGTGTACATACTAATAAATATGTACTTCGTTGGTGAATAACAAATCTATGTATGCATAGAAATCGAAAATTTTTCAAAAAATCAAAAACTCATTATTTTTGTAAAGCAGGGGTCAAGATGATTACTTTTTTATGATATATCAATTTGGGGAATGCCGTACAAGAATATTTTATCAAGCAGCTGTATAGTCACCTATACCTCCAAATATTGACGGCATAGTGCTCGTGCCTAGTTATTTTTTCATATAGCAGAATCGTTCTGACTATAGTTCAGGTTGAGTCACTTAACTCATTAAAAATTTTCGATGGGTTTCTAGTCTAGAAGTGTTTAATAAATATATTTACTACACATGTAAAAAATACTAATTAGCACATTAAAGAAAGCACATTCAAACAAATAAAACACGTTTAAGAAAATGTCCAACAAAAACTTCAATACCTGAAAGGTAAGTATTTTGAAATATTTTTTTCGTGCGTAAACACTGAAACGCGGATCATTTTAATTTTGATTATTTTCTATTCATTCTAATCTCCTTGAGATAAAATAGGGATAAATGTCGTGTAGATGGCTTTTTTATAGAGTAGCAGTCATCTTAGAAGGCAATGCGGTTCATGATGGCTGGCCCCAGGGGTCGTCCTCAGTACCACTATTGCAAGGTCAGTACCAAGTGGCTATTAGGAGAATTTAAGGCAATTTTATCGCTGTCACTCAATTCTGATTTTGTTTTATGGCAAGTATTAATCCTTATTAGCAAATTCTAATAATTTCAATGCCACACCATAATAAGGAGTTTTATATGAAAAATCTCGTATATAAAAGCACGTCGATATTTATTTTGCTACCGCTGGAGTCCCTGGACAATAAAATTTGCAAATCGAGTTTTTAAAGACCGTCTCTGGCAATAAAAATACTTGACCGCTAAAGCTGAAACCGCAGCGGGCAGCTTCGCAGAAGCCCTTCCTTGCCATATATCCTGGACATACGCTGCCAAGGCAATTAACATTTATAAAGCAAATCCCTTATTGGAAGCTTAGAACACGTGTTTCCGAAGATATTAAACAATTAATAAGCGTAAGCGATATTTCCTTTTTTTTAATTGCTCGTGGGTTTCGGGGATTAAATTTAATTTATTTGCATTATTGGCAATGCGGAGTATTTACGCTCATGTGGCAGTTTTGATAATTGTATATACGATATCCGTAATTTGAGAACAGCAATATCTAGTAAACAATATGATGTAATTCATATATTACAGCGATTGCATAGTTTGGATTAAGGCTTCTCGTTGTGGTACACCTGTTTTGGCGAATGTTCTGTTCTACGTTCTGGGCCCTTACCCAAGGCAAATGCCGAGCCCTATCTACCTTCATACAAGTCGCTGAAATTGGAACGGACTAAATAAAAACCTAAAGTCAACAAACAACTGCCGGAAAATCCTCCAAATATACCTTCTCGAGAAACTCCAAGTTATCTCCAAACAACAATTCCTCCGAGTGGATAGTGAATAATTCTATTAAGCAGATTCGATGGGTTAAAATATATGTAAAGCCCGTTAGGATTCGATATATTACCTCTAGTAATAGAGTTGTATACACAGAGAGACAGGTCCCTTGCGAAGTTTACCAGAAACCACGGAGCGTATTTTACCGCAATCCAATTCGAGAAGTGCATAAACCGGCTCCGGCAATTAGGCAGAGATACATTGCTGTTCGAGTGCTATAAAAGATCTATATATCTCGAATAGACTCGGGACACATGTAAACCGTATATTCGATTTTCCTTAATTCGGTTACATGAAGCTTTGAAGCGACGAGTATTCGTAAGTGTTCCTGCTTTAAAAATAAGCCAAGATCATTAACCAAATTAGAAACATAAACAAAAAAAATTCACTTGACTTCCAGGACAGACGCAGAATCTTAAGATTTGTCAAACGCAGTCAATGCAATTTACAATATTTGAAATTAAATCAAACCGCTTAGCTTCAAAACATGTTAAATGCGTGATGTGGTTTTATACTACTTTAAATACTACTCATTTATTTTTTGTAATGATAGATTTTGGGATTTCGAATAAAACTTTTCAAAAATTATATTAATATCCAAATTTAAATAAACGCGAAAGCTTCACACAATGGCAACACGAACTAAGTTGCTAATTTCAATATGTGAATTTTTAGAGAAAATTAAAAGTTAAATATATTCAATGCAAATTAAGATATTGAGTTGTACGAGATTACTCGAGAGATCTGTCATCCAAATATCATGAATTAGGCAAAAATTATGGCAAGTGGGCTAGAAACAATAAATTAAATTTAAGTCGCTAAAGATGTAGCCGCACATACTCCTTAGAAATTTGGAAAATGGGTTATAACAGCCCCCTCTTTCTGTGTAATTTGTGATGTAATCTATTAATTTTAATGTTTAACTTATGTGTAGTCTAAGATATTTTGATTGTTTCGACACGGATGTGCTAGTTCCTGACAAAGAAGCACTGATGATGGCCTAAGGCCGAAAGCGCTCTGCATTGTTAACTAAAAGATTTTGCACGAAATACAAAAGCCTTCAATTTCCACGTGCACACAGCCTTAAACCTTATCTAGAAACAATAAATACAAAGCACAGGTTTTTGCTAGCTATCTCGAAGAATTCACACCAAAGCAGTTCAGCTAGATGACCCTCTACTAGAAATCATAAACTAAGATAGTGAAGGCGACTGCGAAATTAAATATAATCCCAACCCAAAAAAGCTTCAGGTTTCAACCTTAAAGTAGTAGGAAGGATATATACTCGAGTAAACTTATCTAAAAATGGAGCCTTTAGCCTGAAGGATGTCCCCAGCATCTGGAAAGTGGCAAAAGTTGCTATGCTACTAAAACCAAAATTGAAATAATAACCACACACCGGTTAAACCGGAAGTTGATGCCATAATAGATCATGGTAACCTAAGATGGAGAGTGCAAACCATTTCCCTCCAAGCTAAACCGTTTCGCTTCTACACTCTGTCAAAATGTGCGAACAAATTCAATTTAACTCTCAATATTTCAAAAACAGTTGAGCTATAGGCAAAGGACATTATACACTAAATACGCCTAGAATTATCAGTAGGATCTAAATATGTAATAATATACAGGGTGTCCGGAAATAACATCGCCAAATTACAGATGGTGATTCGACATAAGAAATCATGAACATTTTTTCATATGAACATGGGTCCGAAAATGCATAGTTTCCAAGATACAGGGTGTCAAACTTTTTATAAAAAATCAGTTTTTTGTTAATATCTTAAATATGATTTTACTGATTTTGTTGAAATTTGGCAGGGTTATCTGTAGTAATAAGGGGCTCATTTAGCCTTAATTAGATTAAAAATATAAAGTCCAGTGGCGTCCCGGAGGGCATAATACCGAATATTATTGACAAAAAAAGTGTGCGCCGCTGACTTTTTCAAACATTTTATATTTTTTTCGTATTAAGCAACTAAAAATACAATATTTTTGATTCT
>JAEQML010073542.1:0-14901 GCA_016904865.1 Pissodes strobi | reverse complement strand
TTGTTGGGATCTGGATCGCATGGGGTCCCTTCAACTCTTGCCCATTTGCCTACTCTGGAATTGCGGCCAATTATGCTGTGCAGTATTAAGCTGCGCTCTTCTATGACTGCTGCATCTAAAATTATAGTTTCCCTTATCCTTACTCCTGCTCCAATATGCACCATTGGTCCTATTGAGACATTGGGGCCGATCACTGCAGTAGGATGAATAACAGCAGATGGATCAATATGAACATCTGGTGTTATTGAACACTGTTCAGCTTTCTTCCCAGTGGCAAGTCGTTCAGGATGTTTCTCTCTATACAACTCTAGATAGTGGCGATTAGCATATATGGCAGAACTAGCTGTTTTCAACTGAGACCACCAATTTGTTGTTTGCAATGCAAACATGTTCCCACTGCCTGCAAAAGGTGTTAAAATGTCTTGCTCCAACTGCAGGTACCCAGAATCTTTAGTGGCATTACCATTGCCACTTTTATAGTATTCCTCTTGCTTCATATTAAAAGCCTCACCAATTACATTAAATATTTTCAGGGAAAAAGCATATATTCCACAGTTAATTACAGTGGAGACATAGGAACTAGGTTTTTCTACATAATGTGTTATTTCATTTGTGTTTTTATCAATCACCATGCAGCCAAAATGTAGTGACTGCTGTCTTGTTGCCTCAGTACTAATCACAGTTACCAAGCCTGATGCAGCTCGTTCTTTATGAAACTCATACAACTCTCTCAGTGGAAAATCTGCACAAACATCTCCATTTAACACAAAGAAAGCATCTGGCGATCCTGATCTAATCTGATCTCTAAAATGATACAAACCTCCAGCCGTTCCCAATGCAGTAAACTCCTGTAGATACTTAATCGTAATGTTATACTGCAACTGCATATCATTGATGAACTGCTGCAGCTGTGTGATTGGATAGAAGCCGATTATCAAAATTTCTTTCAGTTCTTTTATGGCAGTACAAGCTTCGATGTGATGTTGAATTACTGGCAGGCCGGCGACTGGAAACAGCGGTTTTGGAATGTCTAGCGACAACGGACGAAATCTTGTCCCCTTTAGGGGACCACCAATTAAAATCACAGCCTTTAACATTTTCTAACTTATAGTGAACAAATCTCTTGTTTATTCACAATCTTTGATACGTGTCGTTTGCCGACCGAACCTTGTTTATGTGGCAAAACTGGCAAATCAAAGTATGTAAATATAATAATAATACTGATAGTAAAATGATTTCTTGGCCTTGAATCATGATTCATGGTCTAACCTTATTCTTCATCACAAGAGGGGCATTAGCTACATGGGATGAACATCGGAGACCGATCCCAATCTACACATTAGCGTCTACCTACAACAAATTTTGGACCTTCGGCCTTGCGCATTTAGCACTGTGTTGTTCGAATATTTCACTTCACGCATGGCCCTTTGCTCGTTCCGAGGGCGCAACCAAACCAAACTAACCCAAGGCAATGCCCAAAATCAAGAAAGAGCAACTGAAAATATATGAATTAGCACGTACGCATGCGTGAAGGCTCAAAATTGCTGTAGGTAGAAGCGAATAACCTACACTATTTTTTTCGTAAATGTTCAGCTTAAAAAGCTTACATTTACTGATAAATTACCCTGTTAGATCTAGCTCTAAGTAGGATAGTAGACGTTTTTTAGGGTCTAGCGAATTGCTGTCAACTGGTCTGTAGCTCAGTGGTTGGATATTTTGTCTGCGAGACTGGCGTCCCGGTTTCGATTCCAGTGGCAAGACATGTTTTTTTTTTTAATTGTTAATATTATGTGTAAAAAGTTTTATCTTCATTTTGGCCTAGTTTCTGTTGGTTGCGCCCCCGTAGCGGGCGAAGCGTGCGGAGGGTGAAGTGTAATATTAGACATTTTTGTTAACAAATGCCATGCGCGCGCAACTCTGAAGCCCTCTGATATGGTACGAGCAACGTCTTGCGGTCAGGATACTTGTGCCTAGAGTGTACCAATTCTACTTTATCTTTCGGGCTTCCGAATGCAGCAGCCCAGTGTTGCCGATCTAATATTCAATTCACGCATGGCCCTCCGCTAGCTACGGGGGCGCTACCAACAAAAACTAAGCCAAGGTTTTGAATAAAATTGCAGCTAGCTTCATTGATATTCTTTATATTTATATTTTGTAACATCAGCCAGCACCTTCTAAGCAAAGAAAGTATTACATCAGCTGCCAGGCCAGGATAGTAGACGTTTCCCGTACCACATCAGACAAATAGCATATCTTTTGGGTCTAGCGAATTGCTGTCAACTGGTCTGTAGCTCAGTGGTTGGATGCTGTATCTGCGACGCGGCGCCGGCGCGGCGGCCCGGGTTTGATTCCAGTGGCAAGACATGTTTTTTTTTTAATTGGTAATATTATGTGTAAAAAGTTTTCTTCATTTTGGGCACGTCTTGGGTTAGTTTGGTTAGTTTCTCTTGGTTGCGCTCCCGTAGCGAGTAAAGCTTGCGGAGAGTCAAGTGCAATATTAGACATTTTTGTCAACAAATGTGATGCGTGCGCAACTCTGAAACCCTCTGATATGGTACGGGCAACGTCTTGTTTTATAAGGTCATTCTTCTTCTTCTTCAGCCCTCGTTAATCTACTTTTGGACATAGGCCTCTCCGTGAGCTCTCCATATGTGTCGATTTTGGGCAATTCTAAGCCAGTCTCTACCGACTAACTCCTTGATGTCATCCGTCCATCTTCTCTGTGGCCTTCCTCTGTTTCTCTTTGTTTCTCTAGGCCTCCACTGTATCACCCTCTTGGTCCATCTCTCTCCATCCTGCCTCGCTACGTGTCCCTACTAGCTCCATTTCAATTCGGCCACTCTCTCGACTATATAAGGTCATTATCATCTCACATTTATTTCCAAAATTTTAGTACATTATGACACATTCCTAAACGGCACCTAAACGGGGCAAGGTGTGTGCCCTATCACAATAAAAGGGGTTGTGATGCTGTTATTTTATTTATTAGCTTTCCTTGGGGCTCAGCCCCTTCAAAACACCTACCAGTTAGTGTCAGCATTTGGCTGCAGTGTATGTTTGTAATGAAGTATTTTAGTTTTTATTGATAAAGTACTTAATGCAGGGAAAAGTTCTGCAAAAACCCTGCTTAGAATTGCTCATAGATGAGCGTACCGTACAATACGGAACGATACAAACAATTATATTTACAACATGTACTATCCCAGAGGAGGGTTGAAGAGTAAAAATTAATATTTACATATGGTCAAGTTGTTCAGATTTAGTGTCTAAATCTGGTTCCGGTGGCCAGGAATTGTAACATACCAGGAGCAAAGAGCGGGTTTTATATTCGGCTGCGGTAAATAGGACGCATCCGTGGCGGTGTTGTGTATGGTGTAAGTCTGTATTAATGTTATAGTGCAATATTTGCAGTATCCTGTTGCACGCTTCACCTCCATGCTCGAGCCTGGTAGGTGAGTACGTGCCAGGTTGTGTTTGTGTCATTGTTTTAATAACACTCTCTATATTAAGTGCTTTATCTTGTTCTTTATGCATGGATGTTGTCAGCTACCTATATTCAGCTGTGTATCTGTATCTTTTCGCTCTCCGTCGGTTCAGCCGAGGGAGCAATGAAGCTGATTCAGGCGCGTTTCGCAGCTGCTCGGTTTAGTATTGCTATTTTCATATGAAAGAGGGATGTGTGTAGGTGTTCTATATAATATTTACAATGGGAAAATTTTATATTCACGGTTTGAAAACTTGGCTAGGGTGGTCTGATTGGTTTAAAATAAACTGTCGAGTCTCTATATATAGGACCGTGCTTTGGCCGGCGCTCCGGGTCAAATCTCTCGTTGGCTATGTCCGCCGTCAGCGGTGATCCCCGTATTTCAGATTCAAAGAACCTACACGCTAGGCCGTCTATATGCTCGTTGATGAGTTCCATGCCAGCCCACGCGTGCAGGTCCTCTACTCTGATTCTATCCCTTAGGGAGACCGAAAAGGCGGCTCTTAGGTAATTGTTCTCTATTATTTGTACCTTTTTCAGGTGAGATTTGGCCGCGGAGCACCAGATAGGGGCACCATATAAAATTGTCGGTCTTATGATGGATCTGTAAATAATAAGTTTATTTTGGGGGCTTAAAAAGGATCTGGGCGATATGAGAATATTAAGGCTCTTTTTAATAGCGATATTTTTCTGAGTTATATGTTCTATATGCTTACTGAAATTTAGTTTCTTATCAAAAATTACCCCAAGATATTTGACTTTGTCTTTAGGTGTAATTTGTGCATTGTTTATTACGAGAGGTGTGATTTCGATGTTAGTCCGCTTGCGCGATAACACTATAAGCTCTGTTTTTCCTACGTTTAGGGTAATCTTCCACTTCTCGTAATATTGTGTAAGTGTGTCAAGGTGTCGTGTAATGTTTGTTTTGGCCACTTCGGCGTTAGGATCTTGGGAAGTCAGCAATAAAATAACTGAAGAGTTGTGGTGATAGTACCGTTCCCTGTGGTACTCCGGCCAGGATGCGCCTGACTGACGATGTCTGCTTACACACTCTGGTTTCAAAGGTGCGCTCGGCAAGGTATGACTCAATCAGAGCTGTTAAATGCAGTGGCAGTCCATACTCCACATACAGTATGAACAGCAGTCCATTGTGCCACACCTTGTCGAAAGCCTTTTCTATGTCGAGGAGCAACATCACGCACATTGCTTCTCATTGAAGCATTGGTAGACGTCAGTTGCGATTTTCGCGGCTAGCATGGTAGTGTCATGCTTTCCGCGAAAACCGAACTGCTCATGCGGCAAAATCAAAATGCGCAGTTTTTCCACCGCGCTGTTGATCCTCGGCAACAGATGCTTTTCAGCGACCTTACCGAGTGTGTTTAGCAGCGAGATTGGCCTATATGGGGCCGGCGATTTCAGGTTTTTGCCTGCTTTGGGGAACAGCACTATGCACGCTTTCTTCCAGGCAGAGGGGAGTGTTGCTGCCGAATAATTGCATTAATAATGTGCATATATTGGATTAAGGTTTTGTTAGACATGTTTCTAAGTAGGATGTACGGAATATTATCCGGAGTTTTATAATGTGCTGGCTGATGTTACAAAATATAAAGATAAAGAATATCCATGAAGCTAGCTGTAATTTAATTGAAAATGTCACTGTCAATATATGTCGAATGTCAGTTGGTCTGCAAGCGGTGTTGTCAAGCGGTTATCGATGATAAATAATTTATTGAGCGACCTTTATCCATTATTTATTTATTTTTGTTAATTTAATATATACAATACCGCTGATCACAGTACAAAATGGACGTTCTTCCAGGTACATTACATCTGTGAAATTCCTGCACGATTTGATGTGTAATTTTAGTCATCCTGCGTTGGCCCTTTTACAGTTTTCTGCTCCAATACAAAATACACAGAATGGGTATGCATTTTGAGTTTTTTATTATAAATGAAGAAAATAAATTATTTGCATTATGCTGACTGTAGAATTTTAGATTTCATTGTAGTTAAGTCAATGACCATCTTCTATGGAAAATAGTTTAATTTTTTTGGTTGTTTTGAATGTGATTTACCTATTAAGATTATTTTAAGTCTAGTAATAGTATTAAGTATAATAAAACATTGTATATGTGTTTAATTGTGTATCTTGATGAATAGATCAGGTCAGGGTACTTTGTCATGTAGATATTGATGATAAACGTTTTTCCAGAAAGTGGAAATACATCAGTGAAAAAAGGTCCAGGCCTCTATGAATTCCTGATAGAAGCAGAGCTCCAGCATTACTTTAATAGCTTCAAGTAAGTAGTTTAGATTAGAATGTGTTCACTCAATTTATTTTTTAAATCAATTATTTAAAATGTCTGCTTCTTTTAAGAAATACTCTTAAAATTACTCATCCCTCTCAACTGAAATTTACTACGGAAAGTGACTTAATGGACATTGGAATGTCAAAGCCAGAAATGAGGAGGCTAAGAAAGTACTACGAGAAACATTTTCCCCACAATTATTTATCAAAATTCAAAAAATTGTTGAGTCATCGAAAGCAAGAAAGTACAGGTGAGCAAATTTTTAATCTATAAAAACTAACAAACATATCTTTACCAAGATGTGGTATAGTTATAGTTAAAAGTATGTTCTGCAATCTTTGATGTATCTACATATTTTCTAAATGCAGAAATGAATAGATAGGTGCTTAAATAACTAAACATTTTATCATCCCACGCAGATGCCAGAAAACTATATACCTACTCAAACCCATTTGAAACATTAAAAGGAAAGTACATTAAATAAAAGGTTTTATAATGTCTAGATAGGATTACTTAAAGCTGTTTTACATATAAGACAAAGTAGTCCATCTTAAAATTGCATGTGTTATTATTAGCTAATGATTATCTTTAGTTACAGATGCAAATCTTTTGCTCAGCAGTGACACCCTTACTGTATCCAAAGCTCCTAAAGTGTCAAGTAAACATATCATTCCAGCTGCGAGTATAACTGTAAACAAAGAACTTGGAATGGGAGAATTTGGAGTGGTACAACAGGGAGTTTGGTGCAATGAAGGTAAATTACTATGTAACCCCTGCTAAATTAAATAATAATGTGGTGCTGAACGTGTAAGTATGCTTGTAATATTCTTTGGGTTATTTCTAAAATTATATTTTATGTAGGAGAAAGAATTCAAGTGGCCATAAAATGCTTATCAAGAGATAGAATGCAGAGCAACATGGTGGAATTTTTAAAAGAAGCCTCTATTATGCATAATATAGACCATCCCAATATTGTGAGATTTTTTGGGGTTGTGCTACCCAATATTGAGGGCAGTCTCATGTTGGTAACTGAGCTAGCCCCATTGAGGTAAGTAAAAATGTTTTATGGAAACTTCAAATTATTGAAATTTTTTGTATTAGTTTATTGTGTGGCAGTTTTCTACAACGGTAATTTATATTTTTAGGTCATTGTTGGAGTGTTTAAAAGAACCATCTCTCAGGTCGAGTTTTCCAGTGTTAACTTTGTGCGATTTTGCTTATCAAATATGTGATGGTATGCAGTACCTTGAAGCAAATAGACTGATTCATAGGTGAGTGACATATTGTAAAATATATTACAATTGTTTAATTAGCGATTATTTACTTGTAATGATGGCCTGAAGTATAAATAAATTTGAACAAGCATTACAACACAAGTTTGCAAAGTTTGAAATTGAAAATTGCAAATATTACTATGTATTACTTTAGTAAAGATCATAAAAGGATATTTCTATTGTGTATGTTAAGTTGGTAAAGAATATCCTAGACTGGAGTGAGTTGATTGAATCTGTTCTATTCACACCCAGCTTCAAATAAACAAACCACTTACTAACTTAAGTATATACTAACTCGACTCGATCAATTCCATTGCATGTTGTTGGGTTTGATTGATGGGGCCTTTCCGATCAGAACTTTAAAAAAGAAAATCAATAGCCCTTGGTTTACAAAGGGTTTGAAGATATCGGCACAAAATATGCGTTGCTTGCATAAAACACGGAAGTTTTTCTTTAATAATGCTATGTTTATGGAATATTTTAGTAAATACCGACAAATATATAGGAAACTTATTGTTGTGGCAAAACGTGACTATTTTTGTAACAGAATAAAAAAGAGTTACAATAAACAAAAGGAATCCTGGAATATTGTTAGAGATTTGAGTGGCGCAAAGCGGGGATTGCATGATTGCGGTATTGATGCAAACGATTTAAATTCATTTTATTGTACTATTGCCGAAGAGTTGTCGAGCAGAGTGAGGGTCAGAGAAGATGCTTTGGGATACCTTGCTAATATTTCAGTACGAGACACCTTTTTCTTTTCGCCAACTGACGTCAATGAACTGGAACAAACGTTTAAAGACATTAAAAATAAGAATGCAACCGGATGGGATAGGATGTCATTGAGGGTTCTTACTAGACTTCCACATATTGCTATTCATACTATGGCCATGGCTATAAATTGGTCTTTCTCTATGGGCATCTTTCCATCTTGCTTAAAACAAGCAACTGTCGTTCCTTTTTTAAGGGGGGTGATCCTGAATTATGTTCCAACTACCGTCCCATTTCAATGTTACCAACGCTAGCAAAAGTCATAGAGAGACTCGTTAAGAAACGTATGTTGGGTTTTCTTGAGAAACATAGATTGCTTAATGCTTCACAGTTCGGCTTTTTAAATTCCATGAGCACGAATGATGCTATATTCTCATTCTTACATTCATTGTACTGTGGACTAAATGAGGGGGATGTTGCTGCAGCGGTATTCTGTGATATCGCAAAGGCTTTTGACTGTGTGAATCACAGAGTGCTGCTCAATAAACTTGAAAGGTATGGATTCAGGGGTAGAGCCTTGGAGTGGTTTGCCTCCTACTTGTCAAATAGGTGTCAGAGCGTCAGCATAAACAGTACGGAATCAAACAAATTGAAAGTGTCCCATCCGGGATGATAAATGCAGTTCACAGCGGCAACATTGCTATCTGTCAATTCGACGCGACGGGAGGAAGAAGGGAGAACGATTCGAGAAGCCGACCGAAGCGTCTGTACCGCGGCTTACCTAAATTTAAATATTGTTTCTTTTTCTGTAAAATAAATATAGTTCATTAAAGTAACTTTTGTTAAACATCCTGTGTGTTTGACTGGTCCTTCGAAGGAGAGAAAACCCCCCAACATTTTGGTCCAATCGAGCCAGATACGATCCTGAAGCAGAGCAGCCTTTGAAAACAGAAAAAGCCATAACCGGTGAGCCCGTTTCATTATAATGCGATCCCTTCTATTCCCTAAAAATATATCGTTCCTGTAGAATTTAAGCATGCATTTTGCTTTTAGTTGCCTAATTTAGTAGTTAGTAATTTCTATTATTGTTTTGTCGATCGTATTGATTTAAAATCGTTATTATCGAAATTCAGGGAAAAGATACGCCTTCGGTTGGTCTCTGTCACATTCGTATCTCGTTCACGTATAACACATATGAATTTAAATTTAAATCGACTTCATAATATCGTAATTAGTTATATAGATATCGGATTATCAATTCAGATATACCTAACTGAAACTCGAATCGAAATATCGTATTTCTCATTTGAATTATTGATACACGCAGACACGCTTATCAATTATTATTATTGGTCTCGTTCTATCGAATGTAGGAGGCGAAATATCGTTAGCAATATACTCGCTTGTTGAAATATATCGAATTAGGTACCCGTATTTCCTCGTGATTTAACAGTAACAGACTGAACTGCCATTTTATCGCTTGAATTTAATTTAAACAATGCCTAAAAAAGGTAAAAACAGACAAGCGGATGTTAGTTCCGCGGATATCGAAAACGATGAAGTTTTAGAATTCTTGCATGCACGATCGGTAATCTGTGAAAGATTAGTTAGATTTACAAATTTCTTAGAACAAATATCGTTAGAAAACGCTAAAGAATATCAATTTGAAATAGAATCGCGTTTAAAAAGTGTCGAAGACGACTTTTCGGAGTTTGATAAAATTCAAACGCGGCTAGAGTACTTAAATTCGGATGAAAAAGAAAATAGACTAAACACCGAATCGTTATTTTATTCAAAAATATCGAAAGCTAAACGTTTTATCTCGGAATGTCAGGAATCTTACAAAATTCCAGTAACCTCTGGACACAACGCCATCTGTAGTCTAGATGGCGCGGCTGGACATCAGCCTAGCGCTATTGCAACGTTGCCAGACTTGGGTTTACCTAAGTTTTATGGGAATTGCGAGAATTGGTATAGTTTTTGGGACCAGTTTCAAGCAATTGTAGATAGTAGGTCTGATATTAACAAGGTCAGAAAATTAATGTATTTAAAATCATGTTGTCAGGAAGACGCTTTAAAAGTAATCGAAAACATTGACTTAATCGCAAATAATTATTCAATCGCAGTTGAATTATTAAAAAAACGTTATGAAAATCGCAGAGCCATAATAAATTCGCATATTAACACTATTTTATTTAATCTACCGAGTGTCAACAAAGAGTCTCCTGTTTATTTAAGAAAGTTGCTCGATTCATTACATCAACATTTATCAGCTTTAGAAAAATTACAGCTACCGGTTAATTATTGGGATGCGCTCTTAATACCGGTAATATTGCAAAAACTAGATGAAAGATCAAAAAGAGAATGGGAAAGTAAACTCAATGATCAAAATTTACCAACAATGAAAGAACTTACGGATTTCTTAACAAAGAAATGTTTTACATTAGAGGCAGTACAAGTAAATAATCAAAACAAATTACCAGATCAAATCTATCAATATAAAAAGCCACCATTACACGGTGTTAGAAGGGTTGTAGGACATATTCACACTAATGAACAGATACAAACGCTCAGAAACGTCAAAGAAAATAGTCATTACTCTTGCATAATATGTAAAGAAAAGCATTTTATTTATCATTGTCCACGTTTTGCTAATTTAACTTTATCGGAAAAATATAACGAAATTAATAAAAACAAACTATGTGCAAATTGTCTAAGATCCGGGCATAACAAAAAAGAATGTTTATCAAGCGGATGCAAAAAATGCAATCTCAAACACAATACGACTTTACACGTAGACAATTATAAACATCAAAATCGGTTTAACCCAAATCCTATAAATGTAGAGCAAAATAGGAATGATAACAACCAAGAATCGAGAGAAGTTCAGGGCGGGCGGCAAAATTTAAACGCGACGTTACCGCTACCTTTAACGGGTGAAAATGCTAGACCAACGATGTGTATTATCGGTCAGACCATTTCAGATATAAATGACAATAAAAATGAAAATGAAATTCATGAAAACAATAGCTTTGCTAACAGCCAAAATAATATGATGCATTCGTTTGCTACGATCGATTCAAATCAGGTTTTGTTGTCTACAGCTACAGTTTTAATACAAGATAATGATAACAAGTGGGTAAAAGCCACAGCTTTACTTGACTCAGGCAGTCAATCAAATTTAATTAGCAGGCGATTTTTAGAAAAACTAAAATTAAAAGGTGAAAAAATAAATATTCCTCTAACCGGTATAAATAAAATAGAAACTCAAATAAATAGTAAAACAGTTGCGAAAATAAAATCGCTTTATGAGAATTTTGAAATAAAATTACATCTTTTAGTATTACCGGAGATAACAGAAAATCTTCCCTTACAAAAATTTGATAAAACGCGTTTATCTATACCACATGAAATAAAATTAGCTGATGAACAGTTTAATATTCCTAAATCGATAGATCTTTTAATCGGTGCTGAAATATTCTTTGATTTACTTAAATGTGGAAAATTCAAGATAGGAAATAATCTACCGGTATTACAAGAAACAACGTTAGGATGGGTGGTAACGGGAAATCTATCTTTAGATCGATATGGAAATAAAAATAATCGTAAAATATGTAATTTTAGTAAAATTACGAATCAAATATTAAACGATAGTTTGATTAAATTTTGGCAAATAGAAGAGTTCGAAACGAAAATTCCTTTATCAAAAAATGATCAGTTTTGTGAAAACTATTTTATAGCGACTACTAGGCGAAAAGAAAATGGAACTTTTGTGGTAAAATATCCATTTAAGCAAGAATGTGAAAAACAATTAGGTAACTCAAAGGCAACAGCCCTTAAGCGATTTAAAAAGTTAGAAAATCGGTTTTCTATAAATGAAAATCTAAAAACCCAGTATATCCACTTCATGAGAGAATATGAATCAATGGGTCATATGTCGTTTGTTGCAACATTAGATAAGGACGAATCTATAGAACACGAATCATTTTTCATGCCGCATACAGCGGTTATTAGGGACTCTGCAGTAACTACGAAATGCAGAGTTGTATTTGATGCAAGCGCGAAAACAAGCACAAATGTGTCCTTAAACGATTTGTTGTTAGTAGGCCCTACTATACAACCAGATCTATTTTCAATTTTGCTTCGCTTACGACTTCGAACATATGTTTTATGCGCAGACGTTAAGATGATGTATCGTTGTATAGAAATAGATCATAGTGAACGTTTATTTCAAAAGATTATTTGGCGCGAAAATCCCGATCATGAATTGAAAATATACGATTTAAATACCGTAACATATGGTACTTCAAGTGCTCCATTTCAAGCAACACGATGCCTAAAAGAAATAGCTAATTTAAACAAACAAAAATATCCGCGAACATCCGAAATTATTGAAACTTGCTTTTATATGGACGACTTACTTCTTAGTGTAAATTCGATAAAAGAAGCAAAACAAATATACCACGAATTATCAGAAATACTGTCAAGCGCAAATTTTGAATTACGCAAGTGGTCCTCAAATAATCGAAACATTTTAAATTATATTTTAACAACAAATGATAGTAAAGACGAGAATCTAGTTTTATTTCAAAAGGAGAAAGAGCTTAAAACGTTAGGTATAATATGGGATGCGAACAACGACAACCTAAAATATAATATTGATATTAACATAGATAAACATAAAGTTACAAAGCGCGCTATGCTCTCTATTATAGCACAAATATTTGACCCTCTTGGATTAATCGGACCCGCAATCGTTAAAGCTAAATTGCTTATGCAACAACTTTGGCATTTAAAATTAGATTGGGATAAAGAGGTTCCCATAGACATAAAAAATAGTTGGCTACAATTTTCATCTCAACTTCATTGCTTAAATAAAATAACAATTGAACGCCATGTATTATCTACAGACGCTCAAAAACTCGAGCTTATAGGATTCAGTGATAGCTCTGAAAAAGCGTATGGGGCATGTGTGTATATATCGTCAATCACCAAAAACGGAAATATAGTTAAACTTTTAACAGCTAAATCTCGTGTAGCTCCACTAAAAAGCCAATCGTTACCACGTCTTGAGCTGTTAGCAGCAACTTTACTGGCAGAATTAATTTTCAAAATTAAAAACACTCTCGATATAAATATTTCTAAAACAACCTATTTCACGGATTCCACGATAGTACTTTCTTGGTTAAAAATAGAACCCTGCAATCTCAAAACCTTTGTAGCTAATCGTATAACTAGAATTACCGAACTTTCGAAAGTAGATGATTGGAAACATGTAAAAACGAAGGATAACGCAGCGGACATTATTTCGCGAGGTTTAAACCCCGAGGAATTAATAAACAACAAAGTTTGGTTTAACGGCCCAGAATTTCTAACAAATGGAGCTTACTTAAACTCTTCAGAAATTCTCGAATTAGACTTAGAACAAATACCCGAATTAAAAGGTCAATCATTTACTTTACTGGCTAGGGAATTACCGCAAAATTTAAACGATGAATTTGACATTTTTGAGAGATATTCTACCTACTCAAAATTGTTACGAATAATTGCTTATATCTTAAGATTTAAGACTCGTTGTTTAGATAAAACTAAATCAATTTCAAATCTCTTAACTATAGAAGAGTTGAATTATGCTGAACAAAAATCAATTATCCTAGCTCAATCTCAAGGTTTTAAACAAGAAATTACAGATATCAAAAAGTTTAATTGTGTAAATAAACAAAGTAAAATACGTAGCTTAAATCCCTTTTTAGATCAGCAAAACATTTTAAGAGTAGGGGGTAGATTGTCCAAATCGGAATTAAATTTTAATCAACAGCACCCTATAATTTTGCCAGGCAAGCATAAATTAACGTATTTAATAATCTTAGACCAGCACCTCAAAAACTTGCACGCAGGTACTCAAAATTTATTGTCAATTATAAGATTAACCTTTTGGCCTGTAAATGGTAAAAATGCAGTAAAACAAGTAATAAAATCGTGTGTTAGATGTTACAGAGTTAACCCTACTCCATGTAAGTTTTTGATGGGAAATTTACCAAGTACTAGAGTGACTCCTAGTCGACCCTTTAGTAACTGTGGAGTCGACTATGCTGGACCAATTTTTATAAAAGAAGGTAATTTACGCCGCAGTAAATTAGTAAAAACATATTTATGTATTTTTGTTTGTTTTTCTACCCGCGCAATCCACATAGAACTAGCAACAGATTTAACTTCTTCTAGTTTCTTAAACGCATTAAAAAGATTTTGTGCTCGTAGGGGAATGCCTTCGAACCTTTACTCCGATAACGGCTTAAACTTTGTCGGAGCTAACAACCATTTTATCGAGTTATATAGACTTTTAAACGATCCTAAACATAAAGAAACTGTTTCGAATTTTTTAACGAACGATAAAATAAAATGGCATTTCAGTCCTGCGCGATCCCCCCATATGGGTGGACTTTGGGAAGCGGCAGTAAAATCTACAAAGTTTCACTTAAAGCGTGTTTTAGGCGAATCGTCCTTGAATTTTGAAGAAATGTATACGCTACTGGTTCAAATTGAAGCATGCTTAAACTCTAGACCCTTAACTCCTCTATCAAACGATCCGTCAGATTTTCTTTCCCTAACCCCAGCGCATTTTTTGATCGGGAACTCACTGGCAAGCCCTCCAGAAGAAGACGTTAGGGATGTTAAAACCACCAGGTTGGATAGATACCATCGACTTCAGCAGCTAAGGCAGCAATTTTGGGAGAGATGGTCGAAAGACTATTTAACACAGTTACAAACTCGTACTAAGTGGCAGCAGAACATTCAAAGTGACTTACAAGTTGACTCGTTAGTTATCCTCATCGAAGACAATGTCCCACCTTTAAAGTGGTCCATGGCAAGAGTTATTGAACTCCATCGTGGTTCCGACAATGTTGTACGAGTAGTGTCAGTTAAATTACCCAATGGTAATGTTCTAAAACGTTCGATAAACAAAGTTTGTTTGATGCCAATTGAAGTGTAATAATCGGACTTACTATTCAGACTTTATCGCCCAAGCCACGTTCCTATTTGCTTTGTTGAAAAGGAGCTTTTCAAGGCGGGCGGCATGTCCCATCCGGGATGATAAATGCAGTTCACAGCGGCAACATTGCTA
>JAEQML010073541.1:0-14902 GCA_016904865.1 Pissodes strobi | reverse complement strand
ATTTTTCAGCATTAACACAGGTAGGATCTTGGCTCATTTTAAAAACACAAATATAATTTTACCTATCTAGATTCTTAGAAATTATTAATTTAAAAATATGTATAAACGCATCAAAAGTAAGATTAAATTTTGGATATTGATTGATTGATTATTTCACAGTGGCCCCACCAATTAGCATTCCGCCGTTAAAATACTTATAATACAGTGTCGAACTTGACCAACTAAGTTAGTCTGGGCATATTCCCATAGCG
The DNA here is from genome assembly GCA_016904865.1 of Pissodes strobi. Lineage (NCBI taxonomy): Eukaryota > Metazoa > Arthropoda > Insecta > Coleoptera > Curculionidae > Pissodes > Pissodes strobi. The sequence continues at coordinate 14,651 of JAEQML010073541.1, read as the reverse complement.
CATTGTTATCATAGCTATCGTTGTCCAAAATTTTGTCTAAACTTCTTGAGCTATCGAATTATACACCACACAAGATTTAGACAACACAACAAAGGATTTTTTTGCAAAACAGGATTCCAAAACAACAATTTATAGCTTATTACAATGTAAGATTATGTTATTACGTTAAATAGAGTTTTAGTAATACATAGCTATTTAGGGTAATTCACGTAGGAAGGTTATATATTCAAGTTATTCCTCTTCAGGAAATCCATTATTAAAATAACTTGTAGTGTAACGTACCCGGGTCGATTCAACATAGTTGAATCAGATAAGTAAAATTGTGCTTTATCTTTATTTTGCCAATGATCGTCAAAATAGATTGAAAAGAAAATTAATACCTACGTTGTATTATTATGATATCTTACACAATTTTAATTATTCGGATTGCGCTTCGACCAAACACAATTAGGGAAATTTGAGGGAAAGGTGCGTCATGTAAATTAAACCACAGATTCCTAATACGCCTAATTTATTAAAGAAAAGCGTGCCATACTCCGCCTGGAATTCACGAGGGAAAAGACCATGGCAGAGAAAACCTCGATCCCAATTCCTAAACCGAGTTATGCTGTACAACCTTTATTAGTATAACAATTAATTAAATTACTGTCTCACGCACCGCAATTTGTCGTTCCACACTTGTGACAATACTACAATACATTCAAAACTGAAGAGTTTAGTATTAGTTAGCCAGACGTCGCCAGCAGGTACTGAGGTCCCATACGGGAGGCTACTCAGCTATAGTTGCAAATTGAGCTAATATCTCTAGTAAGACCTGCAGGCCGATTACTATATATTTCCTTCGTCATCGCTTAGCGATTGATTACATTATTTGTGATTGAATAGTATTCCTTTACTGTTGCTTATTAGTTATAGTCATTTCGATATAATACATTTCAATTACGATATATGGTTTCATTCTGTGTAATTGTGCACAGGCTACAGATCCTTTATCATTTGGGGTGCTTATAAGCAATTGGCATCAAGTCAAAAATCAAGGTTACAAAATAATGTTAATTTAAATTTCACAGGTTTCATACAAATGCAAATCATTAAAAATATAACATTTGTTAAAAGAACGACTCAGGGTGCCTTGCTCGCAAGCTCACGATTTATAGCTAGGATATTCGCTCAGTCAGGGGAGGAAAATGTTAGTGGATTCATCAAGTCCCTTGCTTACATTACAATCACAGTCATACGAAAACTAAAATTCCAGCACGAAGAGACAGGAAACAATACACAGTGTTATTCACAGCATAAAACGATTTCATTAAATATATATACTTGTTATACCATCAAATATAAATTATCCATGAGAACAAATGAAATATTTGTGCAAATTATGTTTATAACAATATCAAAATATATACACATGTTGTGCCATCAAATATGAATTATTATCAATGAGAATAAAATAAATATACTTGTGCAAATTATGTTAATAGCGATATCAAAATATATACATATGTTATGGCATCAAATATGAATTATCAATGAAAATAGGAGAAATATTTATGCAAATTATGTTAATAACAATTTCAAAATATATACACATGTTATGCCATCAAATATGAATTGTCAATGAAAATAGGAGAAATATTTATGCAAATTATGTTAATAACAATATCAAAATATATACACATGTTAGGCCATCAAATATAAATTATCAATGAGAATAAATGAAATATTTGCGTAAATTAGGTTTATAACAATATCAAAATATATACACATGTTAGGCCATCAAATATAAATTATTATCAATGAGAATAAAATATACTTGTGAAATTATGTTAATAGCAATATCAAAATATATACATATGTTATGCCATCAAATATGAATTGTCAATGAAAATAGAAGAAATATTTATGCAAATTATGTTAATAACAATATCAAAATATATACACACGCTACACCATCAAATATGAATTATCAATGAATATAAAATATATAATAATAATAATAATAATATAATAATAAGTTTATTTCAAGATTACAGCAATACCACACTAAACATACTTGAATAAACAATTACACAGAAGCGACATACTGTCGCTTGTAAGTGCTGTCTATGATAGTAATAAAGTCTTTGATAGAGGTTTCTATAGTCACATTCGGGTTGTATACGACACATTTGGGAGGGTCACTATCACTAATCAAAATTACATACTCATTTTACATACAATTTTTCCAATCATTTGCTCTACGTTTCAAATTTATCCGTTCATAATACCTACTTAAATTTACAAGCAGTTAAAATTATTCCTTCTTAGAAAAAGTAATGGATATCCTCTCTATTTTTATTCAAAATCCAGTTTTTAACTTCATTTTTAAATGTTTTATCAAATATGATTTCTTTCAAGCTACTCGGTAAAGTATTAAAGAATTTTGGTGCCAAGTAATTCAACGATTTATGTCCTATTTCTTTTTTAGTTAATGGAACAACCACACCATCTTTACCAGGTCTATGGTAATAATGGTACAAATTATGTTAATAACAATATTATAAGTTTCATTTTACCGACTTGTAATGACATATCGCAACACAGAAGCAAAACAATTCACCAAAATAAACCGTACCCTCGGCTAACTTCTGACTCTCTATTTTTCCGTTCTCGAGCAATACCTTTCGGATATCCTCCAAAAAACCTCGCAAAAACTCGACTTCAATTTATGACTTGATTTATCCTTTACATGTATAAGGGGTGTCTCAAAATATACACATATATAGGGTGTCTCAAAATTAATGTATCAGGTCTAATGAAATAGTATTTTAAAGAAGTGGGTCATCTCAAACTGATTGATAATTTATATTTCTTAATACAGTAGATAAAGACAAAGGAGCAATGACCCTATTAGAAATCAGATCGGCATATAAATTACCTTGTTTAGCGGTATATTCAAAAACGATTTCATTTATATCACCAATTTTCCCACACTCACAATAGAGATCGGTTAAAACTCTTATCCTATTTAAATGTTGAGGTGTACAGCAATGCCTTGTTCTTATTCGGATTATGATAGATATGTGACGTCTATTAATAAATGGAAACTTTACCCATACCAAGTTCTCTTATTTAATAGAGACTCCTTCCATTTTATTTTCCATTGATCACATTGGCTGGGGTATCAGCAACCTCATTACCTTTATTTTCTGAATGCCCAAGAAACCAAGCAAGTTTAAAACAAGAATCATTATTGTTAGCTTCAATTATTAGCGGTTTAGTTATAAAAGCCACAAAATGCAGACATGCTTGAGTGTTGAAGTGTTTTAATAGAGGTTTTTTGAATGGCACTATTCGAACCACTAATTATAATGACCCTCGATATATCCTTCTCTAGACACATGCAAAGAGCTTTGTGAATAGCTATAATTTCCCTCGTACACACCAGAGGCTTTTCTGGATGTCTACTAGAAAGCTTAATATTTCTTCTAGATTAATAAATTCTAAACACACCACTTTGATCGCCAGGATTGAGAGAAGCATCTGTAAAGAGCCAATTATATCCCACATATTTTCTAGCTTGAGCAAGGAAGTCCTGTGATACACCATTGCCTGATTTAGACACTTTCATACTAATAATAATTGGAATGCTGGAGAGTTGATATTCAAACATATTTATAAACCTAGGATTTATTTCATAGATCCTGATATCAATGCAGTCTTTATCTGCCTCTCTAAATGACTTTAATAAATATTAAATGAAGATTAAAGGCTGTGTGCATGTACAAAACATAATGTATCCCATGCAAAATTTTTAGTCCAAAAGGACTTCCTAAAGTAGCGTAGCAGAGCGCTTTCGTCCTAAGCCATCTTCAGTGTTACTTGTCAATGGAAAAATGAACACATCCATGAAGATAAAGAAACAACACAATCGACAATGGTCAGATCAAAATTTCACAAATTGTACGTTACATTTTAAGAAAAAGGTTCACATAATCTAACTTAAAAACAAGAACGAGATATGAACCACGTTTTTTGATGAAACCTGTTACAATATTAATTGTTTTATTACTATAATTCAAATAAAAAGACCATTTGTTTAACTATAAATGCACTTTCTCTTTAATCATTACTTTAATTTACTAAAAATATAAACTGAAAGATAAGCTCAGGGAGTATAGGTTCGGAGCATGCTGGTTAAAATTTATTTCTGAGTGTAGTTGTTGTGAAAAGGTGCAAAATAAAAAATTAGAAAATTCAAAATAAAATTATTCTATTTAGATTTCATTCTAACAAAAATGTGGGTTGAAATTTAAGATTCTATTGATTTTTGTTGGTGATATCTGGTCTTTAATCACCTTATGGTTCCTCCGAGCTTCCTGGATAGTGTTACTGAAAGTTGCTGCAGTGCCTAGGATCTGTACTGTGACGTCACTGGAAGTTGTCCTGGTAAGGCGAGTGCGTGTGGACTCAATAGCATGAAAACCAGTACAAGGCAGTTAAAGAGTTCAACAAGAATGTTGTTATTTATAGCTATGTTTCAATTTGGCGGAGAGCGTCGCCGTCGCTTGTCTTAGCTTAGTTTTTTAATATAGAAATTAACAAGAGATTACTAGAAATAATAAAATTCTTATCAATTCACAATGCTGGAAAAAGCCAAAACACGCTGAATGAAAATTATGATATTTAATTAAATATGCCTCCGCCAATTTGGACAGATTTGCTTCTGTAAACCATTATGTTTTCAATAAGACAGTGAACAGATTAAAAATAATAAAGAAATTAAATAGATATCTAAGCTGAGAACTATTGTCATGAACAGTATTTCAATTAAGCAAAAACAAAAGTGAAATCAATAAATTTACACAGGTAATCAGAATTCAATTATTGCCTGAAAGCTACTTTCTAACTCAAAAATCAGCTTAATTCAAAAATAAAGATAATGACAAATTTAAATAAATATGAAGAAATAAAGCAGTTGTGATCAGCTACCACCACGGTCAAGAAGGGCTTGAGAAGGTGCTCTTTAAAAATCTGAAATGACGATAAAATAACTTAACTCTAATGCCACAGATAACTAGAACAATAGGCGATACTAAGATAATTAGACCGGGTCTCCTACACTATAGATGGTTTGGTTATTAACTTCTAAAAATGGCAACTCCCAACTAGAATCTAAATATGAACTCTATGATCAATTTTATCACTTGGGTTGCTAACCTAAAATCGAAATTTAATAACTCCTCTTTGTTTTGTAGGATCTAGTCTTGTCTTCTCTTAACAAAAAGGCTTAAGCTCTAAAAACCAATATTTCATATGCCCTCCAGGCAAAAACATACCCCACGGCAGAAGACAACGTGGTTTATGAAACGATAGTAGGCAGACACTACAACAGACAATGCTTGTCCATATACTGCCCGAAATATCGGTTTAATGCAAACGATTTGCGAAATAAATTCAGATATCTATAAACGGGATATCAGATATTTACGTGTAAATGGCAGATGCTAATTCACGAATTATCACCCGTAATGTTACACGCAAATTAAAAGCTTGGCAGTTTTATTCCCGTTACAGACTTTTAGATATAAGAAAACTTGATATAAAATCAAATAGAACAAGAAATAAAGAAAATTAAGAGTCTACCTTCTCAACCTTCTCGATCTGGTCGCCGGTACAAGATAGATCCAAATTCCTATCCTACCTTTCAATCAGAATCACTTCTTGAAAGAAAAATTGCATGGACATGCAGTCGTCGCAAATGTTTTTTACTTTTCTACCGTACGAAGCGACCGAATTCAAGCATATTAGCTGCATATTTGAAATTATTTAACATTTTCAAATAATACGTTCTACTGCTGTATTTATGTAAATTCAACCATAATATTAATTTTAATTTTACATTAACTAACACTGACATATTTAAAAGACAAAAAATAGCGATTCCGCTCTTTTCATCCACTCTATCTTGTCTTAGTATTTTATAATTCAAAATCGAAATATTATAATTACGTTTTAACCAAGTCTAATTAAGACCTTCTATATTTGGATTGATTTCTGAAATGAATACTTTTAAATTATGATTATTTGTACATAAGCTTCTAATATTCCATTATAAAATTTTGAGCTTATTTGCACCGTGCGTCTGCCATAAGAATCTTCAGAATTTTCCTGCGTGTTAACCCTTGATATGAAACGTGACCCTTTTTAACATGTTCTGAAACGTGGGGTGTCACACACCCCATTAAAAAAAATATTTAAACATTATAGGGGTTAATTTAAATCATTAGTGTAGGTAAAATTAAATTTACAATTGGCTTTATTTTAAAGAATATTCGATATTTTAGGAGGAGATTTTACAATCGGCGCAAAGAACATGATATATTTAGAGTATTGTCATTTTGGAGGGAAAAAAATATGAATATTTAAATATAACACAATATTTAATAATAAGTTATATATTAAGCTATAAATCATTATAGTCTAGAACTAATGGACCTTAAAACTACAAAAAAAAACATAAACATTAAAAATTCGAATCAGGAAAAGAATTATTAGCCATCACTTTTCTCGCAGTTTTCGCAGTAATTTTTTACGTGTTCCAGACACAAAAATGCACCACACGATTGACAATAGTACTTTGTTTTCCTGTCCTTATTCTTAGAACATACTGCACACCGTCCTTGAGAATTATGTCTAAGTTTTTTGTCACAAGTTCCTCTACTCCCCGTATTTTCCTGATAGTTCATCTCAATTCACATGAATATTATTATTATTATTATTATTATTATTATTATTATTATTATTATTATTATTATTATTATTATTATGTCAGATATCATAGAACCAATAAGTTACAATTTGCAGCATTTTTTATAAAAATATTTCATAAAAACCAGCTGAAAACTATACTTACGATTTAAAAAAACATACGCAAAATAATGCACGAGTTCTGAAACGTGGGGTTTCGTACACCCCAAATGCACTTTAGGTCTCTACGTCGTGGCTAATGAACGGTAACTGACTGCGTCTAACATTTTAATGCAATATTTAGACTGTTCTAAGAAGGTACTAGGAGTTGGGGAATTGTAGACGCGCGATTAAGAAAATGCCGATTGCTTAAAAAGCTTTGGGGTGTGTCACACCCCACGTTTCATATGAAGGGTTAAATATCATAAAAGAGTGAAGGTAATTTTTCAATAATACCATATCCGACTCAGACAAATGTTTTACTATACGAATGATGCTATTACGATCCCCAATAATGTTACGTTCTTCATTACATAATAAGCTTTGAAGGGAGTCTTCAGCATTATCCTCCATAGAGGATTGATTAAAAAGGTTAGTGTTTAGGAGGGCGTAAGATTGCACTATCCGAAAAAAGACATTCCTTATGAGATTTTGTGTCGTATCCTTTAGAAACATTAGGGTTCTTTCGTTTTTTGGGGTAGGATTGTGACCCTGAGGAATAATCCGAAACTTGACTATAAAAGGACTGAGAATTTCAGGCATTATTACCGTGTTAAGTTTTTTATTTCGTTTCGAAAGCTCAGGGAACTGGTTAAAGCCATATTTTGTCTAATTGTTTTTTTGCCTTGAAAATACTGGGCAGGTTTTAGATATTGCTGAGTGATTTTCACTATTACAATGGTAGCATTTTTTTTTCTACCATTACAAATATTATCTTCATGGCTTAGACCACATTCTTCACATTTATCCTTACCTGGATACTGACTTTGGATATGACCATATAAAAAGCAATTGAAACACTGCACCACTGGCATTACATTATATTTAACTTTTATATGTAGCATTGTGGTTAATTTAAATTTAGCGCGACAATATCCATTTAGTTGTGTCTATTTCTCCTGGTTCTACCAAAGATCTGTTAAGATTCAAATATAATTCAACTGGGATGAAACTTAAGAGAGAGCTATTGAAACTTTTATAATTACTAATAGTAAAATCTGGTTTCTAAAAAATTTTGTATAACTTTGCATGTCGTTTTTTCGATGTTAATTTAACTCACTTTTCAGAACCATACATTTCTCATTTTTTGAATTGCCAAACCATTGATCACTTACCACACGTCTCAATAAATGTTGGGTTCATATACATATAAAAATAAACCCCTAAAATTTTTCCATATTTCTCTATATTTCCCTTACGCAGTTCGTTTTTGGTTGATGCCTTATGTGGTTTTTCTCATTAAATTGAAAATTCTAGGCTCTAGTGGCACGGTATAAATAGATATTATGTGTACCCTGCTAGTGGAGACTAGTGATCAGTGATTTTATTCCACTATAAGGCTACTTACAGTGAATAAGGGCTATTGCTCATTAGATATAAATATTGTTGGTAGATGGCAATTCGATAAATTGATTCGAATAAAAAGATTTAACAATTAAGTATAGATTATTTTTTTTGTAAAAACTGATTACATGGCAACGTAAAAGAAAACGTGTTCTGAGCTCGCAAGCAAAACTCATCTTAAAGAAAAATGCTATATACTATATTCTATCGGACGAAAAGTAGAACAATTCTGAATGCCATAGCTTTTCATGTGGCATTAATATGCGTATGTCCCATTCTGAGTTCCGTTTCACTCTATCCTTGGCGAATGATTAGCGTGATTCAGTAGCCGTAACACTTACGAACCCAATCTTAAATTGCGCTGCAGCGCTTGTCTTATTATCGTGCTAATCAATAGCCATAGACTACTTTACAAACTCTTTAATTAAATTTATAGCTCCTCACGCAAGTATAATCGACACAGCTGTTCAATAGAAATAAATTTCTCGTTATTGTTATTGTTATGCATTGTCCTCCTTGAGTGGATCAAATCATAAACAATTATGAGAGTTTATCTTTGATATGTCGCCGTTTAATTTCACCGAAACCGAAAAAGCAAATTGGATGCGATATGATATTTGTTTCGACATGGGTCAGGGATGTCAGGATTTTAATGAGCTCGAGCTGTATGCATTCCTTTTGGTTTATTTTAACCAATTAGAGACACGTGAAGTATATTATGTTGCCCATACCAAAGTGCGAACTTTGTAATTAGTGTTAGTTATTTTTAAATTTCCAATCATTTCGAAAAAAAGTTCTGTCTTATTTTAAGAGCTATTTGTTCAATATCGTTTTATTTATATAGTTTTATTAAATGCAGGATTTTGGTACTGGTTCTGTTTTCGCTTTTTTAAGCCCCTTGCGGTCGTTGTCATGCCTCACATGACAGCGGCCGTACCCGTAGAAATTTACACAAAACTTTACTGATAAGGCCGCCTCAGACATGCATGCTTATCAATCGTTTTGGCGGTACTAACGAGGCCTGATATTGCTTTTGGTGTGAGTTATTTAAGCCAATTTAATACGAGTCACAATGAAACTAATTGGAAATATGGCAAAAGAATATTGCGTTATCTTAAAGGTACCAAGAGTTACTGTTTGAGGTTTTCAAATGAAGAAACAGAACTTGTAGGTTATGTTGACGCCGATTGGGGTAATAATTCACCAGATAGAAAATCTTATACTGTTTATGCTTTTAAAATGTGCGGTTCTGTGGTTTCTTTTGTCAGTGTCAAACAAAAGACAGTTGCATTATCTAGCACAGAGGCTGAATATATGGCGTTATCGGAAGCTGCGAAAGAAGCTATATATTTGCGCAATCTGATACTCCAATTAACTGGAGAAATGCAACTAATTCAACTTTTTAATGATAATCAAAGTGCTTTAAATTTATCATTAAATCCTGTTTATCATAAACGCTCTACGCACATTGATGTGTGGCATCATTTTGTAAATAAATTGCAACGCAAAACTGAACTGGCGGCGATCCCTCATACACTCCGTTTCCTGTTCAGTCTTCAGTCTTTAGTTTTCCAAAACAAACATGGACCACCAGAAATTAGCTCTTGCGCAGCAGCAGTCTTAATCATAAAAAATAAAAAGAATGAAAAACCCCAAAAAAATATGGTTGTTTATGAGAGAAAAATTTACACACAATAATATGTTAAACGAATTGAAGTTAGAACCTGAAGACTGGTTTAATTACTTAAATTATAATTTTACCAATAAGTAACTACTAAAACGGAGTTTTATCCACAATACCGAAATAGAATTATTGCACTCGACGCGCGTTTCGCTAACCATGTTAGCATCATCAGGAGATGATTAAAACTGCTAATTGCTGAATCTAATTGCTTGGGTCGTTTTGAAGAAAACGCGAATAATATCTCGCTGCAGTTGGAGGCGATTGACAATAATTATTAAAACCTTGTAATGTGTTGCCCGGTTGGGCTTTGGGCTGGGTGGTGGACGGGTTAGGCATTTAAGGATTATTAAAACCTTGGAATGTGTTGACCGGTTGGATTTCGTGTTGGGGTGTGCGTGGGTTGGGCTGTGTAGGGATGTAAAATTAGGATCATTTTTTTATGTGACATGTGACGGTTATTTAATATGACATTTTTGTCATTTACGGTAATTTTTATTGGTTCATCTTGAAAATAGATATGATGACATACAAGCATCAGACATCAATTAAAACATTAACAATTTCAGGCATAAACTTTCGCATAAATTTAAATGCATCTTTATTTGAATAATACCAAAAAACAAAAAAATAAACAACAGAAACAAATATAAACTCAGATATCTAAACAAACAAGAAGCAAATGTAAAGTCTTCTACAATTAAGTAAAAAATCTCCTAATAAACAAAGCAAAACATCCTGATGGAATATAATATATAACTCGTAATATAAAGTCAATAATCCAACTAAAGTGCATTTTCAGTTTCGCAATCATCGGCATCAAAGTCATCTAATTGCTTGGAAAGTGCAACTTCCATCTTCTCCATTAGGTTGACGTATTCCTCAGTTGTATCAGTAGAAGTACTTGTACAGTTTTCATGATCATCATCATCATCTGCCACTGTTATCGTGAAAGCTGAGGGCACCGTTGAGATAAATATTAATTTTGCAGAGCGTTCGTCATTATTATTAGCTTCTAAAATTTTATATGATACATTGTTAAGCACAAATCTTAAAAGGTATCAATAACTAAATTCGCCGTCCAGTCCACACAATAACAAAAAACAAGTACAATACTGTAGTCGCACACACACCACGAAAGGTTTGGCACTAGAAATCTGCAAAGTGGGGCGATCTTCGCGAGTTTTATCTTTCTTTTCCTTGGAAAGATGTCTGCTTTAGAAATCAAAACACACCTGAATCTGCTGATGAGATAATTCCAGTTACCCCAGCTGATATGGAAGCTTTCATCCCCTCTTCTGTGAAAGGTATGGCAAAGAGTAAACCATGGTTTGGGAAAAACGACTCAAGGGCAGTCAAAGCTAAAAATGCCGCCTACCGACAGCCGAAAATCGAATTATATTCATCACAACTAGAAACCAGTGTAAGCGAGCCATTGACGAGCAAGGAGGGATATAACGAGCAGATCAAGAACAAGCTTCTCAACTGTTCTAATGAATCAAGATGCTTTTGGTCAGTTGTCAAAGCTGTTAATCAGGATGTCTCAAAGACGTCAATCCCACCACTGACCAAACATGATGGCTCAATAGCGGAAACGGCCAAAGAAAAAGCGAACATTCTTGCCAAAATATTTGCATCAAATTCTACCTTAGATCATCAAGAAAAGACTCCCAAATATCCCAATAGTGAATTCCTCAATGCCAGGTCTGGTATTTCTCCAACGCGAAGTGAAACGAATGCTCAAAGGCTTAGACACTAACAAGGCCACAGGACCGGATGGCGTTCCAGCAATAGTGCTTAAGAAATGTGCTGCTGAACTAGCAGCTCCACTACGCAGGCTTTTCTCCCTATCATACAGAACTGCATGCTTCCCTTCTAGCTGGAAATGTGCTCAAGTGCAACTAATCCCGAAGAAAGTTAAAAAAACGAATCCAAATCATGTCCAAAGTGATGGAGAAACTGATCAACGAACAGCTCTTGAAATATCTGGAATCGGCAGGCATCAAGCGCGAGTATGGCTTCCGCAAACACAGATCAACGGGAAATACTCTAACTTACGTGACCTACCTGTGAACCAAAGCCACGACGCTCTCGACATATCCAAAGCATTTGATAGGGTGTGGCATGACGGATTGTTAAACATACGGTAGCATACGGACTACCACCAGCACTGCTTCTATGTCTTTCCAATTTCTTAAAGCATCGAAGCATCCGATTTGATATTGATGGACATCTCTCGGAGGAACTTAAAATCAATGCCGGAGTTCCTCATCGATGTATATTATCTCCTACACTGTTTCTGCTCTACATCAACGATCCTTTAGACAGGACAAATAATTTTTGTTTACAGCTTTGCAGATGACAGTACTCTTATACCCTCATTCATGTCCCGGACTCCAATGACTGCTCCTCGTTTCCAACGCCAGCGAGAAAATCAGATTGCTGCCATCAATGAGGATATGAACGCCATCGTAGAAAATAATGTCCAGTTTAACGTAAGAAAGACTCAAGCAGCTACCTAAAAAAAAGCAAACACCGTAGGACCTGACTTATCAATGACAGGACAAACACTGGCCCCATCCATAATCTTGCTGAGCATCAACGTAGAAAACAACATGTCTTGGTGTAATCACGTCACAAAAATTTTCTAAATTTCAAGCATCTATGTCTAACAACTGACTGGGTTGTCCTCTCTGATGATGTCGATACCGAATTTCCTAGATTTATAAAAACCTTATCTGCTCTGGCATTCAAATCCTTTCCGCTTAGGCTTATTAAAATTAAACAACTTAAACCCTGGTCAACTAAAGGCTTACGCACATCTGCAAAGAAGATGCGTTCATTATCTCCCCTAAAAAAAAGACTCAAACAGCGTCTTCTTTCATGATTACGTGAAACTTTACAGAAAAGTCTATCATAAGGCTAAAAAAGGTGCCAGGGACATTTATTATAATGAGAGGCGGGTTAAATCCGGTAACGTTGCTAAAGAATCATGGCCTATTGTGAATGACTTAAGGAATAAGACTTCTTCGTCTAGCACAATCGCTAAGTCACCTGAGAACCTAAACAATTACTTTGTAAATGTGGCTAAAGATTTAATGAACACCATAACTCCTTTTCATGATCCACTTTCATATATTTTTTTATGGCAGTGGCACACACGCACACACACTAAAGGGAGATCCTATGGCGCTCGACGAGCGGTGTGTGTGCGAAGATGTTGATTGACATGGTTCTTGAATATTTGAAGGTTGTAATTAGTGGGAAACAGATGTCCTGGAAGTGAGTTCCACAGTGATACAGTGCGCCAGACAAAGGAGTTCTGGTAAAGCGATGTTCTAGGTGTTTCTAGTTGTACGACGAACTGGTGCGCTCCTGCCGTCTGTCGGGACTGTCTGACAGGAGTTGCCAGGGGCGGGATTATGCGGGCCAAATCCTGGGAACATCTGCCGTGAAAGTATCTGTAAAACAGAGACATCTCGGCCACATGTCTGCGATGTTCCAGACTATCCAGATTCCGGGTCAACTCCGGATCGCCGACGAGACGCACAGCCCTCTTCTGAATGGAATCCAGCAGCTTTAGGGTATGCTTTCGTGCGGCACTCCAGATATGTGAGCAATATTCTAAGCACGGCCTTATTTGCGCTTTATACGGCAAGAGCAACTACTGCGGTGTATAGAGTTTTTTGTTGCGAAATAGCGCACCAAGCTTCTGGGAGGCTGATTTTGCGATGTTAGCAACATGGTCATGCCATGACATATTGCTGTTGACCGAGACACCCAGCAGCCCGATTGACGAGGATGAAGGAATGGTCGATCCTGCCATAATGATGTCAGGGCCCGCTGTATTGGCCCTCTTAGTAAACGTTGCTGCTTGGGTCTTTGCTGCATTGAACTGGACCAAATTTCGGTCGCCGCAAGTTTGAACTTTCTCCAGGTCTTGATTAATTGCTGTAATCTGCTCCTGTCTGCGGTGATGAATCTCACTCGCTGGAAAGGGTTTTTCTGATCTAAAGTGGGAGACAAGGGTACTGTCATCTGCAAAACTGTAAACAGGATTATTCGTTTCGATCAACAGGTCATTAATATAGATGAGGAACAGAGTTGGTGAAAGTATTGAGGCACGCCCGCGTTGATGGTGAATGTGTCCGAGATGTGTCCATCGACTGCAACATGTAGGGATCGGTTCTTAAGGAAACTGGCCAGCCAGCTGCAGAGAGAGGCGGGCAGTCCCAAGGACGGCAGTTTGTTGAGCAGTCCGTCATGCCAAACTCTGTCGAATGCCTTTGAAATATCCAACGCAATCGCTCGAGACTCTCCGTAGTTTTTAATTGCCCTACTCCATATATGAGTGACATAGGCCAATATATCTCCTGTCGATCTGTCTTTGCGAAAGCCGTATTGATTATCGCTGATTATTTTGTTGTTCTCGAGGTACTTGAGTAGTTGCTGGTTGACTACACGTTCCATGACTTTGGAGATTATTGGAAGCAAGGCAATCGGGCGATAGTTTGAGGGCGTGGTTTTCTTGCCTTTTTTTGGAACAGGTTGCACTCGAGCGACTTTCCAAGAGGATGGGTAAATCCCTTTTCTGTAAGAAAGAGAAAAAAGCCTGGAAAAAACGGGTGTTAGTTCGTTGGCGCAGTTCTTTAGCACGATGGCAGGTATTCCGTCC
>MU195713.1:0-10889 GCA_016904865.1 Pissodes strobi | reverse complement strand
ATTTAACCTCTCTCACTTATTATATACTTTTTAAGACGATACTTAAAACTATTTACAGAAGAACATGATTTAATTATAGGTGGTAAGTTATTATATATTTTAATAGCGTTATACGTGAAACTACGCTGGAAGGCGGCAGTACTATGTCTAGGAATTTGGAAAAGTTCATTATAACGCGTAACTCTACTATGAATATCGCGACCTCTAACAAGTTTGCCATAGAGATAAACAGGTTCTTTAAATTTATTTACCTTATACACCAAAGTACCCAGGTGAATCCGACATCTCTCAGCCAGAGAAAACCACCCAGAAGCAAGAAATGACGGAGTTATGTGGTCAAATTTTCTTTGACCGTAGCAAAACCTAATGCATGAATTTTGTAGTTTTTGCAAGCTACTCCTACTTGCTACGGTCAGCGCAGGCCAATAAAGAACATTCGCATAATTGAGAAGGGACAAAATCAAACTTTCACATAGTCTAAGTTTGATATCCTGAACTAAAACATCCTTATGAATATACAACGTCTTTAATTTAACAAACGACCTCTGTAGAAGTCGGGAGACGGAGACAGTAATATTTAGATCATTGGCTATAATATCTCTATCTCGCCCAAAAACCATCATTTGGGTTTTATTATTATTAAGTATAAGTTCGTGGGCTGTCGTTAACTTAGAAATGGTTGCAAGGTCATTATTAATGTGCATCGATGGTTGATCAATATTATGAAAGAAAGAAAAATAAATTTGCATATCATCGGCGTACTGATGAGACTTGCAACTTTTTAAATGACTGGAAAAATCGGCGGTATAAATAGAAAACTATAAAGGCCCCAATATACTGCCCTGTGGTACACCTCTGTGCATCGCCACAAAGTTCGATGTTTCTCC
The DNA here is from genome assembly GCA_016904865.1 of Pissodes strobi. Classification (NCBI taxonomy): domain Eukaryota; kingdom Metazoa; phylum Arthropoda; class Insecta; order Coleoptera; family Curculionidae; genus Pissodes; species Pissodes strobi. The sequence continues at coordinate 10,002 of MU195713.1, read as the reverse complement.
AGGCAACAGCACACGTTGACTCCTCCCACCCAGGTAGCTCTCTATGAACTTTAACGATGAGTTACTTAAACCATAGAATTTTAGTTTAGTTAACAAAATGGAATGATTCAAGGTATCAAATGCCTTACTAAAATCAAGTAAAATTAAGCAGGAATTCTTACCCTCATCTCGAGCTCTCAGGAGGTCATCTGTTACATCAAGAAGCGCAGTGGTAGTGCTATGGGCTTTCCGAAATCCAGACTGTGTGGAAGGCAATGCTTTACTGCTTAAAAAATGTTGGTTCAATTGTTCATTGAATATTTTTTCGAAGATTTTTGACATACAACATAGTATACTTATTGGCCGAAAGTCTGAATGCGATAAAGGGTTATTATTTTTAGGAAGAGGGATTACATTAGCTTTTTTCCATAAGGAAGGAAATTTACCAGACATAAGGCGCCTATTAATTAAAAAGGTAATAATAGGGGTAAGATGTGGGGTTATTAAGGAAATTATTTTTGTGTCAATATTATCTATGCCTCTAGCTTTTGTTTTAATTTGTGAGATAATTTTGCTAACCTTTTCTGCTGTGACTTCAACAAATGAAAGTTGATTTTGAATAGATGGTAAAGTTTTGTTGTCGTATAAATCGCTAATAAGGCCACACCCGTTCGCAACAGGAAGTGGTACACTGTCAATAAAAAATGTATTAGATGAATTCGCGCTGCCAATATTCGATGGAAAAGTTGTAGCTGAAGAATTAATATTGAGATATTTTAACGTTTGCCAAAAACCCTTTGGGTCGACTCTAAATTTATGGTTCAAATATCCCTTTTTCTCATTCCGAACAGCCATTGTCACAAAATTTCTAAGCTGTTTATATTCGTTTTTTGAAGCCTCGGTTTTTGTTTTTTTATATTTTGTTAGCGCTTTCCGTTTCAACTTAATCATTAGTTTGAGATTGTCAGTTAGCCATGGTGTCGGAGCCTTGGTGAAGCGAGACGTTTTCATAGGGGTATGAACATTAAGAAGATTTTCCAAATTAGAATTTAGGAATTCAACCATATAATCCACATCGTCATAATCATATATAGCATTCCAATTGACATTAAAAAGATCATTTAAAAAATTATTGTAATTAAAATGGCTATAATCTCTGTAAGTTCTAAATCGAATTTCCTTGCGCGGCTTTTCCAGTTTTAAATTGCAAAGAACAAGGGAATGATCAGATATATTATCGATATCAATTATATTGGCACCAGATACCATAGAGGGAGAAGCAGTTACTATTAAATCTATGAGAGTTTGGGAAGCATTGGTTACGCGGGTGGGTTGAGATATGATTTGAGATAAACCATATTTGTTTAAAAAACCCCTAAAAAGTATACAGCCGTTCGTGTTTTCCAGTAGATTTACATTAAAGTCGCCGCCAAGAAGTATATGGTCAAATTGCGGGAAAAACTCTATCACACTATTTTCGAACTCATCTAAACAAAGTTTTAAGTTTTTATTCGGTGGACGATAAATTGATCCAAAACATAACTTTCTACCAGAAATCTTAAAGCTTATCCAGACCTGTTCAAGACCACTATCCCCACGAGGAATATTTAAGACATTAAATTTATAAATATTATTGACATACATAGCAACGCCGCCCCCACGCCCATCTCTATCACTTCTCACAAAAGTATAACCAGGGATGGCTGCAGCATCACTGGAAACTCCAGGATGTAGCCATGTTTCCGATAGACCAATAATATCTATATCCGCGTCCGAGACAAAATCCAAGAAGAGAGCAAAATTTGATGATAACGAACGTACGTTAAAATGAGAGAAACCGAAATGCATATCTTTATCTGGCATGCCGCTATTTGGTCGGCCACAAACCAAAACATGCTCCACCTAGTACTTAAATAACATTATTACCAGTAGTAGTGGTGGTACCCTAGTATGAAAAAAGAGAAAAAAGACAAAAAAAAGTTATAAAATTATTAGGTAGGTACCCTTAAACAAAGAAGGAAAAGAAAAAATTAAACATAGGATTGACATTAAAAGATACTTAGTGAGGTACTATAGGTTCAATTTAATATACTCGTTAAGACCCAAACATATCTTTTTGTCATACGCTCCCAAAAATAGCTATTTTACGGAGTCATTTGAGTCCGTAAAATGCTTCTTTTTAGGCCTAGTCCCTAAAAGTCGTCATGGCAACCTTTACGGACTATTCCAATATTCCTGAATATGTCTAAATGTCAAAAATTTCGAATGACATGACAAAATTGTCAAATAGTTGCTACGATATCAAATTCTAAGCTAACTTTGTCGTACATTATGCTTTCAAAAATTATGGTAAATTTGCAAATTTAGGCGTTCTGAAGAATTGCAAAAAGCGTATAAATAAAAATTAAATTTTGGAAGCGTATGACAAAAAATAGTGTTTGTCACACGTACCTAAATGAAGTTTTTCAGGACTCATCTGCTATTCCGGACTCGGCTAATGCCTCGTCCGGAAACAGCAATGATTCGTCCTGAAAAACTCCATTTTAGGTACTTGTAACAAAAATAACTATTAAAGAAATCCAAACTCGCTACTATTTAAAAATAATGCAAGTTTAAAAGGCATTATTTGTGGATGGTAAATGTGTGTAAATATAATACCCATAATAGACCTTAAGTGAGTTAAACTAAAATAATTAAATTATATACAGTGTGTCCAAAAAAGTATGCAACATATGGGAAACTTTTTTATTATTGGTTTCTCAGAAAATTTTATTTCTGATAAAAGTTAGTGCTTGCCCTAAAACAGTAAATGAGTATTTCAAATTTTCCGTACTGCTTTTAGTGCGGGCGCAAATGTCATTTTTCCGAAATCACGTCAAGAGTAAAGTACCTTAATTTATAAAGATACAGCAAAATATTATAAGGAAAAGTTCTTCCAAATTAAAAAAGTAATCTAAATATGAAATTTGAGTTAAGTACATCAACTTTTAATTTTTCTTTTTTTTTCTCGATTTTTTCTTAAACGTTACGCCACTGGAGAATGCTTTGTTCTTTTGTTATTAGTATACTTGCCAAGTAACTTCAAAATTTATTTAAGATAGAAATTAGTTACATAGTTGCATAATGTTGCAGTTTTTCCAGAGATAATAGTCAGTTTAGGTATCAGTGTGTTGCAAACACATTTAAACACTTTTGATTCAAAATTTTTTCCACTCAAAATCATGAATAAACCCAACTCTTTTCATTTCATGTAAAACAACTAATAATTTATTTATCTTTTGCACCCGATGAGTAAAATATGCTCAAGTATCCTAAAAAGCCATATAAAATATTTGGTCTTGAAGAGTAGGCCATGCATTTGGAATGAAAACAAATAAATAGCAATAATTTTACTTCGCTCTTACATATGAAATTAATTATTATTGAGTCAGTCATTCCAATTGTATTTTGTAATAATCATTGTGGACAATTATTTTGGACCAAAATTGTTTAAATGTGTTTGCAACACAAAGATACCTAAACTGGCTTTTATATCTGTGAAAACTGAAACGTTATGCAACTATGTAACTAATGTCTACTTTAAATACATTTTTAAGTTGCTTGGCAGGTATACTAATAACAAAAGAACAAAGATTTCACCGATGGAGTAATGTTTGAGAAAAAAATCGAAAAAAAACGGAAATTAAAAATTGATGTACTTAACTCAAATTTCTTATTTAGATTACTTTTTTAATTTGGAAGAACTTTTCCTGATAAGATTTTGCTGTATCTTTATAAATTAAGGTACTTTACTCTTGACGCGATTTCGGAAAAATTACATTTGCGTCCGCACTAAAAGCAATACGTAAAATTTGAAATACTCGTTTACAGTTTTAGAGCAAGCACCAACTTTTATGAGGAATAAAATTTTCTGAGAATCCAATAATAAAGAAGTTTCCCATATGTTGCATACATTTTTGGACACACTGTATAAGTATCTAAATAGTATCCCCATCACACAACCGCAATAACCTGCATATAATATTCAAAAATTTATATATTATTACACTTATTATATAATCGTTTATTTCATGTACATAAAACGGTTTGGATCATACTAAGTAAAGCCACACCACAATGCACATACCCACAGATTTATGTTCAGAATAAATAAATCAATAAATTTATGTTTCTGATAATTTCATCGATGAACATAAAATATTTAAAAACATTACTAACATAAGATATCTTTAAAAACATATCAAGATTATTACCTCTACCTGTCCCAAGCTAACAAAAAAAAATCCAATAGATAAGGAAACGAATATAAAATATAGTCCTACCATATCGATAAACTGATCCTTAGAGATCGTCCTTAGATTTAATAAGTATCTTTTTGTTCTGCTCATTGTTCCAGTAAAATATTTTTTCTTCAAACGTCCGTAAATCCGTCATTACTCGACTGTGTAGGCGGCGGTGAAGTTTCGTTTTTCCTCCGCCGGAGCTTTACTTTTCACTTTTCCGCCGGCGGAGGTAAAAGTGTTGTCATAGCAACATAGATACACTACAAACAGACAACAAAATAAGCGTCAACAACTCAAGATTTATTAAACTACAATTTGTATTTATCACTCAATTTGTGACTGCATTTCTAAAAATCACTAATTTAGGAACAAATTGGTTATTATTTAATTGAACTTACTCAATAACTGCTTATCAATACGGAATTAAAACGCAATCGGAAACGCAATTTTAAAAAAATAATTATTGTTGACAGTGCCCACTGACAGCTTTATGTTACATTATATTCACCGACACCGGTCTAAGCAAGGCCACCTACGACCGTGGTCTAAGCCGCCTTGCGAACCCATTTATCTTTAATAATAATTAGATATTATTACTATTAAAAAGAGATGTTTTTGCATTAATTTGTCGACATTTGAAGAAAAAACAGCATATTTTATTTGGAGGAAAAGTTACTTTTCATGGCTTGCTCTCTATTACCAGCCTCACTCCGTTCGGCTGTTAAACACGAGCGCGCCATGAAAAGTATCACTTTTCCTCCATATAAAATAATATACTATTTCCACCTGAAGACCACACCTTAGTGTTACCATACCTTTTCTTGGCAGAGGCTAGCAGTTCATATCTCGCAGGCGTAAGGTCTTCATAAATTGCGTAATTAGTATTTTTGAGTTGTTTTTTTGACAAGAATACCTCATTTCGTTTAATGTTCCTGGTAAAGTTGGTGATTATTGTGCGTGGTACATTATTACTGTTTTTACCATTTTCAAGACGGTACGTATAATCTATGTCACCCTCAACGCAGGCGACATTCAACTTATTTGAGATGAATGACGCAACAATAGCGGGTAACTTTTCAGCTGGAACCTCCTCAATACCACAAATTCGTAAGGAGTTGCGTTTGCTGTTTTGGTCTAAGATATCGACACGCTGTTGCAAGTCACTTATGGCTTTACAGTTATTAGATACACTGCACTTAATATCATTTAAAGACTCACAAAGCTTATCCAATTTTGCATCTAACCCCTCAATCCGGGCTTCAAGTTTGGCTTCCAGCTTATTGGCAAAATTAGTACAGATTTTTTCAATTAGTTTTTCCATACTATCGTCGTCTGATCTGCTGCTACTTCTTAAACCACCTGCCATTTTTAATGCGGACAACCACTATATCACACAAATAGCTAAGATTTGGTGAAGTTTGTCCTGATTGGTTAAAATCAAATGTATTATTTCTGGCCACCCACAATAAATAACGCTTAGTAACTTACATAAAGGACGCAATTATGAGTTTAGAAGCAACGTGTACAAAAATATTAAAAATTATTTAGCATTGCACCCCAAAACTACACAATTTACACGGAGCCGTTTTGCAAACCTACTCACACGTGTTCGACATGCACTAATAATCTATTATCTATGTTCGGATAAACGAGTTGCAAGTTATTTGAATGTAAAATTTTTTCTTATAAGCCATTCGAAACATTTCGAATTAGTGTAGTTAGCCATGGATACAATATATTTGTGGCTTATAAGAACAAATTTTAAATTCAAATAACTTGCAACTCGTTTATCCGAACATAGGTAAGTTATATATATTTGAAAAGAGGAAGATTAGCAGAATTTGAATTTTCAATCATATACAGGGTGTTCCATTTAAAATAACGAAGTTGATAGTGATTTTTCAATTTTCCGATCATCATTTGTTTTTCTTTCTTAAACCATGAAAATCTTCATGAAAAATCCTGCAACTTTCATATAAACTATTTTTTTCTATCTATAAAAATAAAGATTTTAAAGGGATGCGCAATTATACGGGAAAACCCTGTACCTATGTTAATTCTACATTTTTATATAAACTGAAGTCTGCATTCTGCATAATTAAGTTCATTCTTAATACATTTAAAAAATGTTGATGATGCAACAAATACTTAACTAAAGCTGGATTTATAGATTTACATAACATAAGCATAAGAAGTTAAACATTCAAATTTAAGTCAGGTAATTTATAGATCTACATAACTTAAGACACAACTTATGCTTGACATAAAAAGTTGACCAACATTCAACTTCTTATGCTATGTGCTTATGTTCGACCAATGAAAACACAGAATTATAATTGTGTTTACCTTTTGAGGGAGTGACATAATGCAATATTCAATAAAGTTTGGTGTTTTGGCTTTTTGTATGCTTTTTATTTTGAAAATTGTAAGGATTTATAAATTAATATACATAAGATTCTATAATATACTTCTCTCAAAAATTTAAACAAAATTATGAAATTTGTAAGGTTAGTATTTTCGCTTTACGGCTCAGACGCAGCATAACACAAGCTTATTTATAAACCGACCATTTATTGCTTATGTGCTTAGGCTATGCTATGCTTATGTTATGTAAATCTATAAATCCAGCTTAAGAGAATTTCTTTTCCACCTTGTTTTCACGGTCAGTAAATAAAAAGAGATGTTTGTTAATATTTCATAAAATTAAAATTGTATAATTACAACATAGAAGTGAATAGAGTAGTAAAGGGATTAGATTTGAGGCCAGCACTAAATAATGCCCCAATTTTTTTTCTTTTTGCAAAAGAAATGTACAGATTAACAAAACATAAAAAAGAGTTAAATTGTAGATATTACGTTAATTATTTTACTTGTTAATCGTATATTACTGTTATGTACCTGCCCAAATAAATGCCCCTAAAATGTTAATCAATTGTCATCTAAAAACTATGCTAGTCAATTTACCTCTAAACTAATCCAAAAGATGAATTTACCTTCTATCAAATAACATTATTGAATTGCGTTGACATGATCAAATCTTAAAAATAAAAATCGTAGGGATAATTATGGAATAAATGTTCAATTGGTTAAACACATTGTAAATATCCATACCCATATAACTAATATATGCCTATGTAAATATCATTGTTTATCCTTAAGTAAAAATTTTAAATTTTTGTTAACAAGATTCTGTTTTTCCCAGTGCACTAAAGATTTCTAGAGTACCTATTTATAAAAAGGGCTCACAGAAGGACCTAACAAATTACCGACCAATATCAATTGTTCCTTTTTTTCAAAAATATTTAAGAGAGCATTAAAATCTAGAGTTACCAACTGTTTTCAATCACATAATCTTTTTAGTAGTAAACAGTTTGGTTTCAGAAATGCAAAATCAACAACAATAGCTGTCAACTAGTTAATTGAACTGGTTAATGAGGATCTTAAGAGGGAAGAATATACAGCTGCCACATTCTGTGATCTGAGCAAGATGTTCGATTGCAATAAATTCATTGCAAGGTCAACAACAAACTTTATAATTTTTCACTTTGATAAAACTGATAAAATCTTATCTTATGGGTAGATCTCAAGTAGTTGATATAAATGGCGATCAATCTGGATTCTATGAATACAGTATGGTGTCCTTCAAGGATCAGTGCTGTGACAGCTGCTCTTTCTGATCTATATTAATGACCTAGAGTGCAGTGATCCCAGTGCTGATTTTATTATTTTTACAGATGATTCAACTGTTGTTAAAAGAAATTTAGTTGTGGATAACTTACAAGTATAGCAGTAACGGAAACACAGTCGAATGTAGCAAATTGGTTTACGGCAAATCAGTTAACTGTGAATGTATCAAAACTCTGCATCTTGACTCGAAATATAGATTTGCATTGTTCTAATGAGCCAGTAACGTTTTTGGGGCTGAAATTAGATTCAAAGCTTTTATAGAGTGCCCACATAGAATGTATATGAGCTAAAATTGCTGCTATAGTTTTTGCACTTTCAAGTTTAACTGCAAATGTTTCTCCAGGGGTCACTCGATCAGTGTATTTTGCGCGTGTCCATTCTAGGATATCTTATGGTATCTTAATCTGGGGGCATGCCATTGAAGGGAGCCGTGTTTTTTCTCTTCAAAGAAGGGCCATAAGAATCCTTCAAAATCTGCACTATACATCTGATTGTAGAATGTGTTTTTTCAGACTAAATATCTTATGAGTTCCTTGGCTCTATATTTTTTGTTGTTTATTGCATGTAAAAACAAATATTGGAGATTATGAAACTTTTGAAAATGTTCATTCCCATCTAACTAGGAATAATAATAATATTTCTACTGATTTTCATCGAATAAATCATATGCAAACAGGGATATCTTTCTATCGATCCCTGTTTTATAATAAATTGTCCTTCCACATAAGATCCTTACCTGTTAAAACCTTCCAAATAAGAATCACCGAGTATCTTATTTCACGACGTTTCTATAGCATTCATGATTAATTATACAACAATTTTAGTGATATTACGTAATTACTATTTCTGTAAATTTTTTGACTTGTGTAAAACTTCTGTTATGGCACTAATAAATATTTTGTATTTTTATTTGTAATACATGAATAGAATTATTTTATAGAAAAGTGTTTCTTTTATTCAATGTTGTGGTGTTTCCCTTTATTGTTAACAAAAATGATTTACATTTTTTTATTTAACTTCTGTAATAATGTGTAATTTGAAACCTATTTTTGTGCTTCATCATACTTGGTGGTTCTTTTTAACTGTTTTTTTTACCTACCCAAGTAACAAATAGAATTTGATATAAAGTTTTTACTTTCAATCACAGTATTTACTAGTATTTTATACCTTATTTAAATATGAAAACAGATATATTAACGTTAATATACCTACATAGGTATATTTGATATGAGTATATGAAATCTACTTATTTAACAACTCTTGGTTTCTTGTAAATGTTTATCGATAGTATAAGAAATGTGAAGTGGGTACAGAGTTGTTTTTTTTTATTTTGCACCTTCCCTGGAGGCTTTATTTCAGGAGCTAGAAAGTTTAAATACAAAAGTTAAAGAGTTTTTTACTTATTATCTCTCAGATGTATCAGAAAAAAAACGCGCAGCGCAACGTCAAAGCAGGTAAAAACATTAGATGTTTTTCTCCAGTTTGTGGTGCGCATTTCATTTTTATACATCTGAGAGTTACTACGGTAAAAACTTTAACTTTTGTATTGAAACTTTTCTTGTAGCTCCTAATAAAACACTTTTTTGAAAAGCCCGCGTTTTTCGTTGCCCCTCTAGGAGGGCGACATCTAGTAGTAAAGAGATCGTTTGTATTGTTCATAACATCATGGAGGCTATATATTACAGATATCTTTGGCTACTTGATCACAAGGCAACAGATGGCGCGAACGACGCTCAATTTTGTGGCTACAAGTATTAGTAGAGGAGAGTCCATTCTATTCCCCCTTAATATTTATCTATGACATACTGCGATCGAGCTGCCTCTTGTTCCCCTGTTCCGTGCAGGCGAATTACGGATACACGTAGCCACGCATTATGATGTTTGGTTGCAATTCCCACCTCACTGAGATTACGAAAATAATCTCTGGCCCTTTTTGGTGTGATGTCTTGTATGTTGTATGTTGTGCCGTCTCCTATAAACCACAGAAACGTGGAATGGGGTTTTTCAAAGTGTTTTCCCCATGTTGCCTTTTCCCTCATCTTCCCTCTCCCTC
>JAEQML010073538.1:0-14906 GCA_016904865.1 Pissodes strobi | reverse complement strand
TCTATAGAATATGTTCCATGTCAATTAAAAAGTTTTCAATTTAAGTTTAAATTGTTTAACATTATTTATGATTTTTAAATCATCTGGCAAATTACTAAATAACTTGAGGCACATATAACTAGTACCTTTTTCAGTGCGTGTCAATTAATGTATTGGATAATTAACATTTAAGGTTCTAGTATTATATCCATGACAAGTCTGTATATTAAAGGTTTCTGTGTTTTTGAAAAAGTACATTAAGCATTCATAGATGTGGAGACCATAAAATGTTAATATTCCAGATGATTTAAAAACACCTCTACAACTATCAATAAACTCCATCCCCTTCAATATTCTCAAAACTCTTTTTTGAATTATGAATATATTGTTTGCTATGCTACTTCGACCTCAAAAGATTATTCCATATTTCATCACAGACTCAAAATTTGCAAAATAAATTATTTTCAAAAATTTCTCCTTCATATACCTCCCAACGACTCTGATCCCATAACAGATGCAATTTAGTTTTTTTGATACCATTTCTATATGATATTTCCACTCTAGAAATTCATCTAGATATATTCCAAGAAAGTTTGTCTGATTGGCAATTTGCATGCTTCTATTCTCTAACTCTATGTCTTCTTGTAAGAAAGTCTTAGATTGTTTTGTTCTGAAAATGAGGACGTTTGTTTTGTTTGCATTTAACATTCATTTATTTTCTAAAACCCATTTAGTGGCTTTCTCAAACAAGATTGTGTCCAATGTTATTAGTTCTTCAAAACTTTCCCCCCCTGTAAGCAGATTCGTGTCATCCGCATAGCATGTCACACATTCATTTTGGGACATGATTCAAACAATTTTAATGCATTTCCCCGTACACCATACAAATTTAGTTTTTTCAATAGCAAATTTGGATCAACACAATCATATGCCCTGGACAAATCCAAGCAGACACCAAGAAGACCCATATCACATCTTTCTAACAGTTCTAAAATTATTATAGTGAACTGGTAAATCGCAGTCTGAGTGGATCTCCCAGTTACATACCCATGCTGATTAGTATTTAAGAGTTTACATTCATTCATAAAGTCCATAAGGCGCTGACACATTGCTAGTTCAAAAAGCTTTGAAAATGCTGGCAATAGATTTATAGGTCTGTAGTTCTCCATCTTCTCATAATCTCCTTTTTTATGCAAAGGTTTAATAATAGCATTTTTTAGTTGGTCCGCGAAAATACCTTGTTTAAAAGAGTTATTTACAGGATAACAGAGAACTTCCTTGATTATAGGAATAGCCATCTTAGCAATACTGCTAGGAATATCATCTACACCACTACTCTGTTTTTTATTTTCTTAGAAAACTCACAAATCTCATCCGTGGATATTGGCTTTAAAAACATTGATCTGTTATTGCTTGTCATATTTCTCAAGTTGCTTGGCAAAGCTCTTAGCTGCTGTAGTAATTCAGGGACTACAGAGAGTAAGTAATCATTGTATTCATTTGCAATATCTTCCGGGTTGCCTATAACACCAAAATCCACTGCTTTATTATTATTTCCTGTTATTTCATTACAGATTAGCCACATGCATTTAGTTTTATTCACTGAGTTTTTTTATTTTATTTTATTTTCATACCCTTCCGACCTCACTTTTTTTAACAGGCTGTCATATTCATGTTTAACATTTTTGCAAGACTTTAAAATTATTACTAACTCTACTTAATGACAATAAAATATCTAGTCGATTCCTACATTCTTTTATTCTTGGGTCATCCTTTTTTACCCTGAGATTATGATACCAATTTACTAGTTTTTCGGGAACAGTGGTTAAAAATGATTTTAAAATTATTCACAAATGTATCCCATTGCTTATTTACTAAATCCACATTTATTTTATAAACCTGCTCCCAGTCTTGCACCCTTAATAAATTTAAAAAGTTTAATTTGTTAGAGTCGGAAAATATCCTTCTATGTTGCATAAAATGTTTGTCGGATATAGTAGTGTCTAAAACTATGCTATCTAAATAATCAAAGTTTACAAAAATATTGTCTATACATGATGCTGAGGTTAACGTAATCCTAGTATTTACAAATATAGATTGCTTTAGGTTGAAAGATTCTAACAAGGACAAAAAATTGTATGTGTTCACATTTTCTTCTAAACATTCATTATTAAAGTCTCCCGCAATTACGATATTTTTATTTTCTTCTGTTATGCTCATAAAATCGATTCAATAACTTTTAAAAATATGCTTACATTACCCGTTGGTGGTTCGTATACGGACAAAATAACAACTTGCTTTCCTTCAAAATTGCATTCTACTGCATCACATTCAACTTCACTTTCTAATGACATTTTATTGAATGTGGTTCGTGAACTCCACTTAACACTTTTGTGAAAAACACAAACACTTCCTCCATGTTGGTTGTTGTCACGACAGAAACTAGCACTTAATTTGAAGTTTTTCAGGGGCAAATGTTAGTTTAGTTTTTCAGTGTTCAGTGATGCACATAATATTACAGTCTTTATTTTCTTCTAATAGGGCATTAATTCCATCGACAGCATTCCCTAAAGACTGCACATTCTGATGAATTATGCTTATAGATTTAACTCTTTTTTGGACAACTGACTGTTGTTCTTCATTAAGGTTTAAATCTTTCTGTTGATTATTTATTAAAAATCCTCTTGATAGTTTATACTGTTTCTATACCTTGATACTCGGCGCCTATATACGGGCAGTTCCTGTCTCTGGCTGAGTTATCAGTATCAGGTAGCTTCATTTTAAAACAATTAGGACATTATAAGTTTCCTTCAGTACAGTCTACAGCTTTGTGTTCACCCCCACATTTATGACAGCATTCAGTTTGTGAGCAGTATTTTGCAACGAGGTCAAAACCACAGCATTTAAAACACATAGCCTGATTTATGTGCTCTTCAACATATACCAAAACCAAATCAAAAAATATAGTTCGCTTTTTTAAAACCATTTGGTAATATTTAGCGGGGCTTGCAATATCCGGCACTGTCCTTGCTAATAACTTTAATTTTATCCTTGACACTCATTTTTAATTCTTCTACAATTTCCTGGTCGAGACGCTCAAGTTCTTCTAAAAACTCAGTATCTGTAAAACCTTTTTCGAGTCCAGTTATCATAAACATTGGATGATGTACTTGATTTTCTGTAATCCTAATGGATTCCATTATTTATGACGGATTTTAATTTGTCTTGCTGAGATTTGTCATGACTTTCAACTATTATTGTACCAGATTTAGTTTGTCTTATATTTTTAAAAGCACCTCCTACTTTTTTTAGGTTTACTTTTTGCTTTAACGTTTTCATTGCTTCTTTAGGGTCACTAATATTTTCTATCTGTATCACTGTCTCATGTTTTTTGCTAAATTTGGGGGTTTGACACTGTTTTGGTTCCAAATTTTGAGGTGTTTATGGGTGTATCATTTTGTTTACTAGGATCTTCCGCTACTTGAGCATATGGTTGTTTTGTCATTTGTGTTTTAATAATTTCAGAAAGTTTTTTTTTTGTGCTTGATTAATACTCAACAAGTTAGTTGGTTGCTCCTTGTTGTGTATGTTACTGGTCAAATGAAAATTATCTTTTTCAACCTGACCTATTCTGAACGCTAGGGTAGTAACATACTTATGAATTGTAAGCAATGTTGAGTTTATAATATTTTGAGTATCCATATCACAATGAAGATTATTAGTGTTTACTTGAATGGTTTCCAATCCATCAAGTATCTTGTCAAGAATTTCTGTAGGGCATCTAAAAGTGTTATCTCTATTTTCTGTTCTGTCTGTTATTACTGCTTCATTTTACTATATTTATTGCTTTGTTTCTTTGCATTTTGTTGTGTTTGAGACTCTGGACTTACTTCACCTCTAGATCTTTTTAGAGAATTTGAGTTGACGAAATTAGCGTCTGAATGGCTTGAACTGGCTATAATGGTTTATTCTACGTCACGAATTGTTGCTGGCGGAGATCTGGATATATAACTTCGTGGCTTAAAAATTTGCTCTAGTTTTGTTGTATCGTCCGTAAAAATAACGCCAGTCACGCTAAAACTCTCTTGATGGTATTCATTTTCTTTATCATTGACTGGGCTGTTTATGTTTATACTTGGTTTAAACTCACTCTTTGTTTCACTCATGCCAAAATTGGTAAATTAAACTTTACAAAAATCACCAGAAAACAATCAAAGAATCGGAGCAAACTTAAACGCGTGTATCAACTTACTTCATTAGAATACGTCAGTTAAAAATAATAAAATCAGTTAATTAAAACCAAATCAAATTAAATACGCCAATAAAAAGTAAACAAAGTAAATCTCTTAAATCCAACGTACTTAAAAGTCCCTTCAAGAAAAATGTCAAATTACCCCCCAAGGGAACCCCAAATTGCCTCAAGGAAATCGAATAGGTCGCGTCTAATCAGTCTTCGACGAATAGTCATGCGTTTCACACCCTCTTGAAATTTTATATGAAACCTGATCATCAATAGATTTACGTTTGCTCCAAATCCAATTAATTTCTACTAAACTTGATCATCAATAAGCGCACATTTGTTTCGAAACTAGCGAGTTATCACTCTTATCATCACCAGCTGAGCTACGCAACCTGAAAGAGCGCAGAGAATTACCACAAGCAAATATTCTCTGTGACAATATCTAGAAGATCACAATGTCCGCTAGTCGCATTAGAAATGCAACCCAAGTTAGAGTTTTGCTCTTCACAATGAAGAGAAAGCTCAGAGAGCATAATTTGAGGATGAGAAGACGTGCACTCTTCCCATAACTTCGATGAAAAGAATGGGCTGAAGCTCATTTGAACTAGGGAATGGTAGGGAGGTGACTGCCTCCAAAGTGTTCCTATTTCGCACTAACGATCATTTTATGAAGCAAACAAGAGCTTTTGGAGGTGGGTAGGAATTGGCTTGAATCGCCGTTTGTGCTATTTATTACATTAATTATAGCTGCACAACGATCTAGGGGCTTAATCATTCCGCCGATTATTTCTCAAATTCAGTTGGAATCTTCGTAGATGACAATAATAATTGTGGCTTGATAAAAATCCAATAGTAAAAAACTTTAAAGTATGTGGGTTAATTGAGTGCTTTGTTCACGTGCCAAAGCAAAAACGTTACAAGTTAGACAAGAAGGCCCTCAAAGGATATTTCATGTGTTACCTTGAAGGTGTTAAAGGATATCGTGTGTGGTTTTCAGTCTACATCACGTAGTGCTATGCATTGACGTTATTTTTAAAGAATAAAAATTATCAGCTACTGTAACCAATTTGAAGGTGTTCAAGAAGACAATGAAAATAAAGATCCGAAAGTGATCGAACTGTTTATATTAAAACTACGTGATAGAACCAAGTTAAAAATGTAAAATTTATTTCGTGCTCCTAAATTTGAGCCAACAAGTTTCATGGAAGAAGTTGCCTCAGAGGACTTGAACTAAGTACAACTGGGATGGAACAATTTGTTACGGGTGGAAACTCTCCTATTTATAAAGGTCATTTTAGGAAGGAATATCGATTGGTCAATCATCTCTATTGTATTTTCTCGATAAGTTCGTACCTATCTAGGTTTCTGACAAGCAGTTTAGAAAAGACTGGATTAACTTTAAATAAAGATAAAAGTAAATTTTGCCGAGCAGAGTTGAAATATTTAGGTTATGTAGTTAATCGCCATGGAATTTCGGTAGATCCTAACAAAATAGAAGCTATCACTAGTATACCAACTCCTAAGACGGTAACTAAAATTTGTAGAATTATAGGGATGTTATCTTGGTAGACGTTTTGTACCTTCTTTTTCTGAGTTAATATCACCTTTTACTAAATTGCTAAGGAAAGGAGCTAATTTTAATTGGGATAGTAAATGTGATGAGTCTTTTCAAAAGATTAAAGATGTTTTAGTTTCAGCACCAATTTTAACATGCCCAAATTTTGAATACGATTTTATCCTTCAGACAGATGCAAGTAACTATGGAGTTGGAGCAGTCCTTTATCAGGTTTATGATGGAAAAGAACATGTGATTTGTTACATTTCGCGTAGTTTAACTCGACAGGAAAGAGTTTATTCAGCAACAGAAAGGGAATTATTAGCTGTAATTTTTGCAATTGAAAAATTAAGATGTTATTTGGAGGGAGCAAAGTTTTCGGTTGTTTGTGATCATTATAGTCTTCAGTGGTTAGATAATTTGAAAAATCCTCAAGGTAGACTTGGTCGTTGGGCTTTCGCTTGCAACAATTTGATTATAAAGTTATTCATCGAAGAGGTAAAGATAATGTGGTAGCTGATACTTTGAGTCGCAGTGTTCCTGTTTCTTGTGATTCACTTTTGGCATATAATATAGATTTACAACAAATTCAGGATAAATGGTATATTAAGGGTAATATTTTAAGTAACCCATTAAATTACCCTCGTTGGAGAGTATCAAATGATAAGATTTATAAGTATATTAAATTATATTTTCCAAATTTATGTGACGATACAGATTATTGGAAATTAGTTATTCCAAAAGAGAAGAGGCGCGAGGTAATCGAATCTTATCATAATTCAACACTTGGTGGACATTTAGGAGTTCATAAAACTTATTTAAAGATTTGTCGATTGTATTATTGGCCTTGTATGAGATCTAACATTGCAAAATTTCTGAAATATGTACTGTGTTGTCAGAGGGTTAAACCGGAACAAAAATTACCGGGTGGTGTAATGAGAGAGAATTTGATACCAAATTTTTGTTGGCAAGTAATTAGTATGGATCTATTTGGGCCGTTGCCCAAAAGTAAAAAAGGGAATATGCATATATTTGTGGTAACAGATATTTTTAGTAAATTTAATTACTTTTTTCCGATAAGAAATGCAACTGCAAATAAAATAGTGAGTTTGCTGGAGGAACGAATATTCTTAGTACAGATGTGATTCGTTGTGATAATGGTGTGCAGTTTAAAATTCGTGAATTTCAGGGTTTAACAAAGAAAAATGGGGTAAAAAATTTATATAATCCAAATTATCATCCGTCACCAAATAATACAGAAAGGGTTAATCGAGTTTTAAAAACTATGCTTTCTTCTTTTGTTTCTGATAATCAAAGAGTTTGGGCTGAGAATTTGTCCGCATTAGCTTGTGCAGTTAACACAGCAGTTCATGAAGTAACTGGGCGAACTCCATATTTCATTAATTTTGGAAGGCAAATGGTACTTCATGCTAGTGAATATACTAAGTTAAAAGATTTAGATAATTCATCAACTTTAGGGAAAAATTATAATTTAATTAAGAGAGTAGAATCTTTAGCTAAATTGAGGGAATTTGTAAATTTAAGATTAGAGAAGGCTCATCAAAGCTCAAGAAATAAGGAAATTAATGATGCAGGGATGTTAGTTTTCAGATAGGAGATTTGGTTTGGAAAAGAAAATTTGCTTTGTCTGATGCTGGAAATTATTTTACTGCAAAGTTAGCTGGTAAGTTCGAAGGACCATTGAGAGTAATTAGAAAACTGGGCTATTGTGTTTATGAATTGGAGAATTTGGATGGTAAATCGAAGGGTAATTGACATGTTCAGGACCTTAAACCATATTTTGACCCAGAGGACATATAAGGTGATGAAAAATTACGTTGTAATTTTTTTTAGGAAAGGGGGGTGACTGTTACGGGTGGAATTTCTCCTATTTATAAAGGTCATTTTAGGAAGGAATATCGATTGGTCAATCATCTCTATCGTCTTTTCTCGATAAGTTCGTACCTGTCTAGGTTTCTGACAAGCGTATTTTAATTGACATTTAAGGATTTTTAGTTGAATGTCAGCCGATAGTTTTGACGTGTTTACAGATTTGTTTCTGCTATATGATCCAGTAGGATGAGAGAAAACAGAAAAAACTGTTGTTGTTGATTTTGTAAGGCTTTTGTTTATTCATTAGCCAAAGAAAATTCCTTGGGTTGAGAGGTAGTCCTCGAGTAGTATTTTATTTCGTAAATAAAGTAGACTGGAAGTCGTTTGAGACTCTCGAGGGAAGGTCAGTTGCGTGTGAAGAAATTTCTAGCAACCGCCGTAATGGCAATATAGGTCGTTGATCCTTTCAAGATGCCCAGGAAGGTTTTGGTAAACCCCTAGTTATGGGTAAACGGTTTTAAGTTATTTTGAATGTAGAATTTCAAGTAGATTTTTGGGGCCGAGTTTTGGCATTTTAGTAAATTTCATGTTATGTTGATGTTATGGATTAATAATTTACGCTTTTAGGGTTTTTGGAGCTGGTTTTTAGTAGCTGAATTCTACAGCGGAATTCCGGTAGCGCTTTGTTGTGGGGTTCTATGGCTGTTTCCCTGTAGGGTAGGAAGAGTCACTATTACCTGGAACCTGATTAATCTGGACTGTTGGACATACAGAGAATGATGATGGCCAATTCTCGGATATAACTTACACAAGATAAGTCTAATTTTATACATACTATCACGTTTAGACAGCACTATTGTGACATAAATATTTACTACTTTGCAGAGACTTTTAAATTTAAACAGAATTTAGTACCCAAACATTTTCCTAAAACACTTTATTAATTTCTCTAGTAAGTAAGAGCACACATCATAATCCACTAGATTATATATATTAAATACCTTTTGTGAAGTGTTACTACGCCGGCCTAGAAACATTATTTACTTCTTACGGGTGCTAGATTTATGAATAATCTCTAGTACATATTATATCCGAGGAAGTTTATTCATTTTATTACCTTTTTACGTTAATTTGGCTTTGACAATAGATCATAACTCGGGCTTTTGGAAAGGCTATACTAACCGAGTTGTTGGAATTTTCTGTATTGTTTATAACCTTTTCGCTTGATACCTTTCAAACTTTCGATTTAGGCTTCAGGTTGACAAGAGTGTGTGTCTAGTAGTCAATAACTGTAAATAGTAATTTACTTAATAGGCTAGAGGAGGTTGCTCTATTTTTCTATTTTAAAATAAAGTATTGGCCTCACTTGCTTGGTATTATTTAGGGTGTATTTGAGAATGTAGATTTTGAATGGTAACCGAGCAAGTAGCGTAGACTTCGTCAGGTAATTATTTACTTAATTCGACATTTGAATTTGAACCTAGTTTCTTTTATTTTCAAGTTTTTTTTACTGTGTCCGAATAAACATCGATAGGGCTTGCCAACAAAAGTAAACTTGGTGGCGTCCAACTCCGACTTTTGATGAAAACCTAAATTTAATTTTCTAAAATGTAAATTAGATGTATCAAGCTTTAAAAAAAAATTTAAGGGTAAAAAACGGTTTATCTCGATTTCCGGCAAAACTACAAGTCCTATGAAAAAAGTTAAATGGCAAAGTTGTAGGATAAAAAGATCTACAACTTTTGTTTTTACACATTTTCACATAACCTCAAAATTTAAGTGAAAAATTCAAATAGCCAAGTTTTTGGTCTTTTGCAAAAAAGTTTATTTTTTCACGAAATTTGGTGAAAACTTACCTTTTTATGTCCCAAACACACAAAAAAATTTTTTATTTAAAATATTAATTTTTTCACCTTATTTTGACTTAATATCGAAAAAGCACCCTAATTTTCAATCGAAAATTCTCACGTCAAAATATCTGCTTTTTTAAAAAAGTCGGAGGGGTTTTTGTTCGTTGAAATCTCTACTTTCTAATGGTATAAAAAATATATATACATTACTATGGTAAATGTTCTCAGAAAATGCAAATAAACGAAAAAAAACTCGAATCCGAAAATTTTTATCCAACGAGATAAGCAAGAACAAAATAATAAAAACGTTAATAAAAAGATTACAGTCACAAGGATTTTCCTGTAAACAAGCAGAAGAAGATGCTGATCCTGACATAATTAAGACCTCGATAGAAATTGCTAGAGATACTAACAAAATTATCATTGTTGTGTGTCAAGATATTGACCTTTTGGTCCTTTTGAATCAATTAAATTCAAATAATCATGATATTTATTTTCTCAAGGCAGGTTCTGGAAATATAACAGATCTATATTTTCAAATATGAATCCTTCAAAAATATCGTTGCATTTCTGCAGTGTTTTTCTGGTTGCGAAACAACACCTGGATTTGCCGGAAAAAGAGAGAAAAGTATCGTCAACTCATTATTAGACAATAAAAATTTGTCAAATTTGGCCAATATTTTTTATAAAAAAGATACAAACAAAGAAGATATAAAAAAATGGATTGCAATTAATCAAATCTATTTATAAATGTAAAAATGATAATAAAACACTGAATCAATTAAGATTTCAAAAATATCAATTGGCAAGAATTAAATCTTCTTTCATATTGGCAAATCTCCCACCCACAGAAGGTGCAGCAGAACAATATTGTTACAGGGCATATTATCAGCTTCAGACTTGGTTGGGTAACGAACTGACAGCAACAGGTTGGGGCTGGAAGCAACATCAACGGGGCATTATGCCCAAATTTACAGAAAAGAAATTAATTCCGGAAATATTGCTCAAAACTATTTGCTGCAGCTGTGAAACTGGACGTAACAATTTACAATGTGGCTCCCGAAAACATGGTTTAAAATGCACAAATGTATGCTCAAATTGTCATTGTTCTGAAACAAGCTCCAATGTGGAAGAAAAACCTACGAGGAAGTTGATGATTCAGATGAAATTGTGGCTGAAGAACCAATGCAGACCGGAAATAATATTGGATGGTCTTGAAGATTTCGAAGATCGAATAGAATCGGGAAGGTTTGTCGAATCTAACGATGAAGAAATGTCCTCAAAGAGACAAAAACTAATGAAGAAGTGATTAGAATGCAAGATAAGGTATTTATAAATAAGAAGATTATGGTATTTAAAAAAATTATAATGAATAACGTAATCAGTATAAAGTATCTAAATTCAATAGTACGATTTACATGTATATTTATATATTATGAGATTTTCTATGACATAAATGTAATTAGAATTTAATAAATGAACTTAATTACTGAAAAAAAGTTGCAGCAGTCACATTTTTTAAGATGAAATCCCCTTTAAATCCTATTTTTAATATTTAGAACAAACTATTTTCGCATGTTTTTTGCAATCTTTATGTTTTATGGATTTGTAATTTTTTTGTTTATCAATGTAACATGAAATCTTACGTTTTTCGAGTAATTTAAGTGTAAATTTTAATAAATAGCTCAAATTTGTACATAATGATTCAAAAAAAAATTCAGATTCGAGTTTTTTTCGTTTATTTGCATTTTCTGAGAACATTTACCATAGTAATGTATATATTTTTATACCATCCGAAAGTAGAGATTTCAACGGACAAAAAGCCCACCGACTTTTTTAAAAAAGCAGATATTTTGACGTGAGAATTTTCGATTGAAAATTAGGGTGCTTTTTCGATATTAAGTCAAAATAAGGTGAAAAAATGAACATTTTAAATCAAAAAAATTACTGTGTGTTTGGGACATAAAAAGGTAAGTTTTCACCAAATTTCGTGAAAAAATATTTTTTTTTTTGCAAAAGATGAAAATAAAAAAACCAAAAACTTGGTTATTTGATTTTTCACATAAATTTTGAGGTTATGTGAAAAAAGTGTAAAAACAAAAGTTGTAGACCCTTTTATTACCTACAACTTTGCCATTTAACTTTTTTTCATAGGACTTGTAGTTTTGCCGGAAATCGAGATAAACCGTTTTTTACCCTTAAAACTCACCCCCTTCCCCTTCCCGACCACAGATCGACCGTAAATTATTTTTCCTTTCTTTTTTGTTACATTCTCTTCCTTTTCCAATGAGTTTCATCCTACTATAATTTTTTTTGATCTCAAAAATTATCGACCCTGGTCAAAAATATATATTCTGGGAAATGTAAGTATTTTAAGCTCTTTAAAACACTGACGACAGCAGTCACTATAACGCATCCCCACCATGACAAGAACACATCTACGTTGTAGTCTAAAGATTTTTTCACCATGAGGTGAATGACTCCAATTGAGTACGGCATAATATGTTACGTTGGAGGAAAAGTAACCATGATAAGCCGCCAACAGAGTAGGCATCGTGACAAACCCACGGAAAGCATTTGCAGGCCTCGACATGTTTCTCCCAGGTGACCCCTGGATCCAAAGTCACTCCAAGAAACTTAACCTGTCATGATATTAATTACGAAGTTTCAGATAATGAGAAAAGAGTAGACCAACATTACCAAACTTTATTTACGATAAGCAAAATAAATATTATCTTACAAAAGTATGTTGTGGTTTGTGTGTTAAAAATCATCAAGTAATAAATTTTTGACTAATTTAACATACAAACTGAAAATAAAATACAATTCCACTTACTTGATAAGGCGGGGGAGCAGTAGTGACAACAACAGGTGTTGCAGTGGCAGGACCATCAGTAACCACAGGTTGTTCTGAAATAATTAATAACATTTTATGTTAAAACACGATGTTGTAACGTATATTTCCCAAAAACTAAACGAGTACTAACCAATTAGCGCCACAAGCTGTGCATGGGGGTCTATGAGAGGATCGTGAGGCGGAATGTCATTGTCAATAAGTTGTTCACCACCTGGCGTGTGTCGGATGTACAGCTCATACCAATATTTTGCCACCTTAAATATAAATTTATCTTTTTAATAGTATCTATTTGTACAGTAATTTCATTTCATACCGATTTTATACTGTCATCGGGTGGCAAAATGTATTTAAAACAAGTTAACATATCAAAGCAGAAAAATATCCGAGCAGATTCTACGATATTAAGAAGCAACAAATGGAAAATGATATTTTTATACCAAATATAAGCAAGAATGAAAATTACAAAAGGAAATTGATTATACCTTGTTTCATCACAAAATCTTTTACAGAAAACCTGAAACACAAACTGTGTTTGGGCATGATAAGTTCCTTCTTTTGTATATCTGGAGCTACACCAAAAATTTTTATTTAAAAGCTTTGTTAACACCTTTAATAATATATTTTACATGTATGAAGTATGAGTTCCAAAAAGGAAATACTAATAATTGTTACATGGACCCTTTGATGAAATTAGAACCAGCATGAGAAATACAGTCTAGGAGTTAAAATTAGTATAATGCTCATCAAGACACATATTATATAAATTCCATAGTTTTCCTAATGACAGAAACGATACGAAGATATTAATATTAAACTGGGTGTTGCATCGGAAAACCGTCCATAGGAAATCCCATGCAAATTTTAATACCTCCTAATATTATCTCCCCTATTCATTTTAGAGCAAACTTGTATTAGACTTTTTTGAAGGTCCTTGTATGGTAGACTTCCATGTAAAATATGACTAATTTTCATTTAGCGAATTAAGAGGTATTTTGAAAAATGTTTCCTAAAATTTGTGGTACAAAAATTCAATCCTGATATTTTTCTCAATTAAACCACCAGCATATGTCAAATTATAATAACTGTCAAACGATTTCATATTTTATAGTAACTATTTGTCTTTATTTGTTAAAAATGCTCTACACAACAGAAGAAAAAGTGACCATGATTAAATGGTACTATTCCGGTAACAGTTTTCGGGCAATAGCCGATATGTTTGCCGTTGAATTATCCTGATAGACCTGTACCCAGCAAGTCAACAGTGCGTAGTGTTGTTCAACGTTTCGAAAAAGAAGGCACTGTAATTCATAATTGCAACTGCTCGAGACCGATTGTCGGAGCCGAAGAGCAGGAAAATAACGCGAATTTGGAAATCCTTCTTCATGTCGAGGAGAATAGTGGCCTTAGCATCAGATGTCTTGGTGAAGTTGTGGATAAGTGTCACACCACAGTGTGGCGTAAACTGAGAAAATATAAATATCACGTGTACAAGTATCAAAAACATCAGGAATTACGAGACGGAGATAAGTTTCGAAGAGCTGAATTTTGTTTTAGTGTAATGCAAAGAGCCAATAATGACCGAAGTTTTTTTGCGCAATATCTGTTTCACGGATGAGTGTACGTTTACGCTGAACAATGAACCTAATTCTCAAAACCTCAGGTATTGGAGCAAAACAAATCAACACCGCTTTGTTGAAACAAGGACACAATATCCCCAAAAGATTAATTTGTGGGCGGGTATTCTGGGACATCATATTATTGGACCATTTTTTTTGGAAGGAAACTTGACTGGAGAATCTTTTCTAGAATTACTACAAAATTACATTGGGCCAGCACTGGCAGGAGTTGCTCCGAAAAATGAAGAGACCTGGTTTCAGATGGATGGTTATCCTGCACACAATATACTAGCAATTCGTTCTGCAGGTAGCAGAACGCCTTCAATGGGCACGTAATCGGACCAAGTCACACCATTGGTTGGCCAGCCAGATCGCCCGATCTTTCTATGAACGACTTCTTCTTGTGGGGTGTTATCAAGACTTGGAACAATTAAAAAATATAATTTCAGCGGTTTGTGTACAAATTTCCCCTCAACAGCTTAGCAACTCAAGAATGGAATTTTATGACCGTCTAGGATTACTGTTTAGCAGTAAACGGGGGATTATTTGAACACCTGATTCAGTAGGATAGGCAAATTGTATTTAATTATTGTTGCTATTTCTTTGTTTTTATTGTTTAGGATGATTAAAGTTCCTTTTTCTGCTATTGTGTAGAACATTTTTAATAAATAAAGACAAATAGTTACTACAAATATGAAATCGTTTCTCAGTTATTATAATTTGACATCTGCTGGTGGTTTAATTGAGAAAATTATCAGCATCGCATTTTTATACCACAAATTTTAGGAAACATTTTCCAAAATTCCTTAATTCGCTAAATGAAAATTATTCATATTTTACATGGGAGTCTACCATACAAGGACCTTCAAAAAAGTCTAATACAAGTTTGCTCTAAAATGAATAGGGGAGATAATATTAGAAGGTATTAAAATTTGCATGGGATTTCCTATGGACAGTTTTCCGATGCAACACCCGG
>MU195712.1:2993-14907 GCA_016904865.1 Pissodes strobi | reverse complement strand
AGGCGTTGTCAGGGGCGGGATAAGGAGGGCCAAATCCTGGGAACATCTGCCGTAAAAGTATCTGTAAAACAGGGATTTCTCGGTCACATGTTTGCGGTCTTTCAGACTATCCAGATTCCGTGTCAACTCAGGGACACCGACGAGACGCACAACTCTCTTCTGAACGGAATCCAGTAGCTTTAGGGTGTGCTCTGGCTTGGCACCCCAGATGTGTGAGCAATATTCTAAGCACGGTCTTATTTGCACTTTGTAAAGCAAGAGCAACTGCTGCAGTGTATACATTCTTTGTTGCGAAATAGCGTACCAAGCTTCTGGGAGGCTGATTTTGCGACGTTAGCAACGTGGTCATGCCAGGACATATTGCTGTTGGCGAAGACCCCCAGTAGTCCGATTGAATGAAGATGAAGGGATGGTCGATCCTGCCATAATGATATCATTGCCCGCCGTATGGTAAACGTGGCTGCGTTGATGATTTTTCAATGTGCATTTGCATTCATACATCGAAATGAAAGAGACACTCATTCGATTACACTATTCCTTTGTAGGTATGTATATATTCGTCAAATATTTCACTTCATACATGGCCCTCCGCTCGCCCCGGGGGCGTAACCAAACAAACCTAACCCAAACTAACCCAAGACATTCCCAAATGAGGAAAAACAAACTAAAAAATATTTGCATTTTCGACTGACAAATTTCAATTTTTTTTTATTTCCGGCATGCCTTGGGTTAGTTTTGTTTGGTTGCGCCCCCGAAGCGAGCGGAGGGTCATGCGTGAAGTGGAATATTAAATATACTTAAATAGTAAACAACACTGTTATTCCCCATAAGAAAATGTGCAACTTTTGGAAACACTGTGCCAGGTCCCCGGTGTCGGTTACTAAAATTTCATTATTTTCACGTTACAATTTCAATATTTTCACGTGACACCTGGGAAAGTCGTAGTGGAAGTTTGCCCTTCTAGGGCAATTTAGGCTCAAAACACGGATATTTTTTCGGCTCAAATGTGGCAAATCCTCCGATTTTTTTGGTTTAAGCTACTCTATAGGACACCCTTTTTCTAGCGAAAAAAAAAAGAAAATTTGCAAAATCGACACAACCTATATATCATCAGACCCTTAATATGAGGATATCTTTGACGATTTTTAACTTTTCTTATATTTTTCTTGCATTTGGTGATTATTATACGCGGTTAACTAATTTTTATATATTTCGGATAACTCTCTTAACTGAACTCTCTAAATTCAAATTTTTATTACAAAACAAATCCGAACGTTCTATAAAGAGCGTTTTAGAACATACTTGCTTCAATATTGCCTAGCTTTTAATACAAAAATTGAACGCTAGAGAATTTATATGAATTAGCTACGATAAACCGTTTTTTTTTCAAACTAAGCGACGTCATCGATGACGTAAATACAAAACCATCGAGAAACGAATTCTACTTATTATTACATATTTATGTAATGCATGATTTGATTGATTTGTAATACATACAACAAATATCATAGAATACTATCCTTATTATAAAAATAAGATATTATTATATGACATATTTTGTACTATAAGACTGTAATATAAAAAAACTGTAATTAATTTTAACGTCTAAAACTAATCAATATTATCAACAATAATATGGTAAGAATAACCTCGTGCGACTATGGGAAGGCAAGATTTTTTATGTGCTAGTCCTCTACCCCCCTCAGTCGTCGTTAAGGTTCACTCGCTTGGCGCACTATACACGGGAGACAATGACAAAGACCGTTTAGCCTATCTCCAATCATTGTTCATTGTTGATCTCAGCCAGGTTTTTACCCATCTGAGAGTACTAGAAGATCTTTCAATGGTAGATTTAGAGTAAGGCATTGCTAATAAAATATGTAGGGCTATTTAAACCTTTGCATGGATAAAAATTTTCTGCGTGGTGAATCGAGTCTGTTATTTCCAAAGTTTCGAGATCCAAATTCTGTTTGTTTACCCAAAACATCCGCCAAAGCTCAGCTTCTGGCACAATGCCTTCCAATTCATGAAATTTAGAGATATCTTCCATACGAATTTTTAAATCTGCAACTGTCATTTGTGTTATCTGAGCAGGGTATAATAATGATAAAGTAAGGGCCGGCGATTGGTCTTGGCTAAACTTAGCTTCTAGTGAGGGTAATAAATAACGAGTCAAAATAGGGCACATTTAGCGGTCGGGGAAAATACTCGTTTAATGAAGCATTTGGATGATTCACTTTATAGATTTGGCGACCTGCAGTCCGCGGAACAAGCAACTGCATGTTCAAATCTTTCGCTATTTCATTGGCCGATTTTAAGAGTTCCTCACTGCCTTCCTCGGCAGGACCCCTGTGTTCTTCAACTGCAGTTTTCATTGATTAAAGGTATATTCATGGTACACCGTGCGGTGACCGAGCGGTACATCGGACGACCCACGGTATAATATTATGTTAATGTTTTTATATGAAATAATTCACGCTAGGCCGGGCCACGTCCGTGCCTCTTGGTCCATGCCTTGGTCGCGAATCGTACGTTAATATTTTTTTGTTGGTGTCGGCTCGCTTTGGGCACGGCACGTCATAGCATGTATGTGTAGGATACATACGTCTGAGCCGCCCGACAGCCAAATAGTATTTTTTTACGACCAGGTGCATTAAAGTTTTGCAATGGACGACGGAAAATAAACTATCAAGGCTTCGCAACACTTTACACCGTCACGGGCGAGCTCTCAACTCGGTTAAACGTCGGTGTAGCATGAATACTTAACTCGGACGGCACCCGTTTTTAATGGCTCGGTACGGGCTCGCCTCGTATCGTCCTTGATCTAGCATGAATAGACCTTTAATGTGCACTGCGCAGTTAATTACGTCCAGGGTTTTAGACTGCAATATATTCGCAACTGGTTCCAGCGAGGACCTGTATATTTGTCTATAATACATAAAGACAATACGAATGAAGTTAGCCTAAGTGCAGTTAACAGTTGTAAAGCCGCTGTTCTTGTCGTGGAATTTCCTTTTTGAGAAAGCTGTTTTAAACCTTTAACAATTCCAACAGAATGCTTATTAAATATTTATTTAGGTCATTAACAACAAGGTTTAGTTTGTGGGAGGCGCAGTGAAAATATTAACCTTTCTTATATGTTTCTCTCAAATTTTTTAGACACCACCATATTTTATCGACATCGTAGCACATCCGTCGTAGCGTAGCATGCATTTATTCATTTGTTGCTTTGTTTTACCAACTTTTGTTGACTCGCGTCTACCTACCTCAAGTTTTCGACCTTCGGACCTGCGCATTTAGCAGCAGCCCGGTGTTGTTCTAATATTTACATCACGCGTGTCCTTCCGCTCGCTCTGAGGGCGCAACGAAATAAAACTAACCTAAACTAATCCAATCTAACCCATGGTAATGCCCAAAATCAAGAAAAAGAAACTTCCAAAAATATATGAAATAGCATGTATGCATGCGTGAAGGCTCAAAATTGAGGTAGATTCGAATTTTGTTGGTAGACCGTAAAAATATTACTTTTTCATAAAGTGTACCTAGGTTACAAAGACAAATTAGACAAAGGTAGGCACTAGGAATAATGTAAAATCACGAATGAAGCGAGCGCGACAACTGCAACGAAAACGGAACGGCTGATGCGCAGCCGTAGCAGGGTCCAAGGTAATCCGGTCAAGTCAGGTGATCTTAAGTAGGCCTACTATGAGGTGTTCCCACCGTAACCGTACTATTAAAAGGGGTGTTACATTGCAATATTATTAAAACAATAGTAGACCTAGAACTTAACAGATTTATTTGCCTGATTGCTGGACAATTATTTTATGTATAAAATAAGACAGAAAACCGAAGGTAGATAAATTTCAAGATTTTTTGGCAGGGGCAGCGAAGCCAGTTTCTGTTGGTTGCGCCCCTGCAGCGAATGGAAGTGTAACACATATACGTATTCTTTTATACGTATATGGTGTAACATTACACATTTTTGTCAACAATGTGATGGGCGCGCAGCTCTGAAGCCACTAATGCGGTACGGGCAACGTCTAAAAGTTTAAAAATCGAGTTAGGGAATTTTTATTTTTAGCGTGGTGACACTGCCAGGCATTGCCTGAGTAAAGAAGTCGCGGATGCTGTGACAGTATCGCCACATTCCATGCGTGCGCGCGCACCTGCGCGTCATGTCTTCGTGATGCAACCAAACGTTTGTATGTGCCCTGGTGGTCTAGGGGTTTGCACGATTAGCCTTCACTTCGGCGACTCGAGTTCAAACCCCGTCGGTGTTTAAAATTTTTTTTTAAGGTTATATTTCTAAACTGTTTTTTTCTTGTTTTTGGGTATGTCTTGGGTTAGATTGGGTTAGCACCTGGTTAGGTTCCTTTTCTTGAGCCCCCGTAGCGAGCGGTAGCGAGCGGAGGGCCATTCGAAAGGTGAAATATGGCATGGAATGTAGCGATACTGTCACAGCATCCGCGAGTATCAAAAGATGAAATGAAGATGTCAAGTGTCAAGTCAAACCATATTTTAGGTTAGGTTAACATAAAATAACAGGAACACAAATAAACAATAATTTTTATTTAATCTCTGTTTGCAAACTTACAATTATTCAGGACCACAAAAAGGGGAATATTTTGTATTCAGGACTTACAAAAATTATAATTTGCAGCTGCATTGATGTATAATATCTCTTTTTTTTTAGTATTCTCTTAGAAACCGCTAGAGATCTTTTTTTAATAAAGTATCTCTATGTAGCCCTTACCCACATCTCAAGATTTACAATCTCCATGCGTTATATCCACCAGAGAGAAATAGTATATTATTTTATATGGAGGAAAAGTGATACTTTTCATGGCGCGCTCGTGTTTAACAGCCGAACGGAGTGAGGCTGGTAATAGAGAGCAAGCCATGAAAAGTAACTTTTCCTCCAAATAAAATATGCTGTTTTTTCTTCAAATGTCGACAAATTAATGCAAAAACATCTCTTTTTAATAGTAATAATATCTAATTATTATTAAAGATAAATGGGTTCGCAAGGCGACTTAGACCACGGTCGTAGGTGGCCTTGCTTAGACCGGTGTCGGTGAATATAATGTAACATAAAGCTGTCAGTGGACACTGTCAACAATAATTATTTTTTTAAGATTCGTCTCCGATTGCGTTTTAATTCCGTATTGATAAGCAGTTATTGAGTAAGTTCGATTAAATAATAACCAATTTGTTCCTAAATTAGTGATTTTTAGAAATGCAGTCACAAATTGAGTGATAAATACAAATTGTAGTTTAATAAATCTTGAGTTGTTGACGCTTATTTTGTTGTCTGTTTGTATTGTATCTATGTTGCTATGACAACACTTTTACCTCCGCCGGCGGAAAAGTGAAAAGTAAAGCTCCGGCGGAGGAAAAACGAAACTTCGCGGCCGCCTACACAGTCGAGTAATGATAGATTTACTGACGTTTGAAGAAAAAAGTTATTTTCTCTGATATGCACTATGGTTAACCAAATGCGATATGAATAACTGCATAAAAAATGAATGGATTACTGTTAAAAATTTGGCAATTTTAGAGTCTCAACCACAACTACGGCCTTTGGTATTGGGCCCATTTAGCCGATTTCAATAAGTATGTAGGTTGTATTGTACAATGACCACCTTTATATGTTAGGAAAACTTATTGCCGATGACAATATGTTGTTCTATTATTATAGAGTAGAGGTTATAATATGTGGGCGATAGATTCAGTTAAATATGTGTGTGTGTGTATATACATATGTTACAACATATTTTCAAATCCCAATCATATTAAATGGTTGTTTTTTGTCTTCTTTGTATTGTACCCTCGGTCGTAGAATACACAATTTTTGATCCCATAAAGTTAAATTGTAACTGGAGTCTACTGTATATTTTTTTATAAAATTGATCCAGACTTGATTTGTTAGTAATTATGTTAGGTCTGTTTTTGTAAGTATTATTATGATAATTGTAACCCTTTTATACTCAATGTCATCAATGAATGGACATGTTGGCTAGCTTTTCATGTCTACAATGACAGTAACCGATTACTAGAATAAGAAAATTAGGTATTGTAGAAACACAAATTTTATTGCAACATACGACCATGCTTTATTAATGAACCATTCTATCATCGAATTGTGAGATTTTTGAATTCATAGCCTTGCGATATATGTAATAAATTTTTGATAAATTGATATTCAACAAGTTATTGAACTCTTTTTTAATTTTACTCATTACATCAAAGTAAGCAATGCTAGCGTGTCAGTGAAATTTAAAAACAATTGCAATTGTTCTCAAATGACATTTTGTGTTAAATTTTATAATCATTGAAGTGAAAGGCGAGAGAATGAGTCTGATCAATTACAATGTACTCCACCTGAATTACAAGAAATAGCATTAAGTACCACAGACAAACTAGGTACTACTACTACCTCAGAAGTCAAAAGAAGCATATAGAAAGGAATATAAGATTTTTTTAAATTGGTGTTCCCAGAACAATGATGAAAATGTGATGTTTGCTTATTTTGAGCTACTGGGTACAACTAAAAAAAGTTCGACAATTTGGAGATTATTCAATACTACGAACGATGCTAAATATTGAACCATCAATATATCGAAATTTAATAAACTTATTATGTTATTGAAAAGATTATTGGGTTATGAACCCAAAAAATTGCAATTCAATGACATACAAGGATTTATTAATGAAGCATTTTTTATTAGATGAGAAATATCTGCATATTTTATGTTTTTACAATAATTTTCCCTTTCAGATTGCTTTAAGAATGGGTTACTGGGGTGCTTGTAGACGTGAAAAGCTAACCATCATGTCTATTCATGACAAAACAGACATAATTCTTGTATTAAAAACAAATTTACCAAGATTATTCGTAATAACTGATGAAGTTTGGATCAAACTCATAAAAAAATATAATAACATTAGAAAGTACATACACCTCATCGACGGTTTTCTTTTTCCTGACATTTTGTTTTGTCATATTTGTGGCTAATTAAACGATGATGTAAACTTACTTTTAGTGCAAGCAGGTACAAAGTAAAATGTATTAATAACATTTGGTTCTTTTAACAGAGTATAACAAACCATGTTATACTCTGTTTTTAATATAAAACATACCGGAGAAAATTAACACATTTCCCGGCAACGAAACTGTTGATTTTCCCTACGTAAATCGCTTACTTTCTATCCATTCTTGTCTAAAACCTCTCTTTCTATTTGGACAATTGTGTCGGAGTAACTACGCATGCGTAATTTGGCCACGCCCGGTTCCGAAGCACCATTCGGAGATTTGGACAAATGCCCATTATATCATTTGTGGCTCTCCCGTCTTGTCACTCTTGTCTGCCCTGCACTTCACTTGTCAGTGTTGTGCTTAGACAAGGAAAGAAGAAGGACAGATAACATGGGAAAAAGCCTGTTACCAGCTGCCACATAAATTACTGGGTAACTTCAATAAATTAATTGAAATTATAAGTAATAAATAATAATTAATAAGTTAAAGTAATTTTCAGTCGTAAAATAATATAGCCATTTTGTAGGTAGAGTATGAAAAATATATTACCTACGCCTCTGTTGAATGACTTTCCTTGAAGAAGATTTATGGCTTTATTGATTATTTGATGACTGAAAATATCCAAGATCGGGTATCAAATTACTCTCGATAATTAAATAAACATCCATACCATGATATACTCACAATGTGTACATTATGCATTATTATTAAAACGAGAAATATGCAAATAAACTACAAGGTCAGCAGATAATAATTACCTGTGAAATGAAATTCCAGGCTCCTCCTTCTCACTTCGACTCTTGCAACCATATGCCGAACAATTTTCCATTATGAATCTTAGTTTTTTTATCTCCCTTTCAAAAACTCACAAAATAAGTGCAAAATAGCACCGCCACAACAATAGATGTGTTTGCCACATAAATAATGGCCGCCGCTCTGAAAAGAGCATAGAAATAGAACTCCTAGAAGGCTAATACATAAGAGTATATAAGCAGATCTACTCACGAAGGAAGAGAGACAAAATATCCATGTGTAAGACAGAAACGCTACGTTTCGTAGCTTTTGCGCGTGCCTGTCTGTATAAGGGCATGTTGAGTATTAAGTTGAAGGCATTTTTCTCAAATAACACCGAAAACGAATTGTAGTACTATCAAACACACGGCAATAATAAAAAACACATGAACTCTTTACAAAACTGAACATCGAAAGTCGAAAAGCAAAGAAAACAAGAATTCATGATGGAGTCCGATCGGGTCCACGTCCTTGCAATCTCGCAACGTTGTCAAGTATAAGATATGTAAAGTACTAGGTTTTAACGTAACACAAACATTATTAACATAATCAAAAATCTTAGCAACATATACTTCGAAAATATTAGAGTAAATTTATAATATGAAACAGATTTTTAAAAATTCCGTTTCGGAATTTATTTCCCACGTTTTTCAGTAGTCATCTAATTAAAATACACATAAAATGGTAAATTTCTCCTAGTTTGGCAATGGTGTTGTTATATAAACTGCATGTAAGCAAGTAAATATAAGGTCTTTATTTACATGCCCGCGCAAGCGTATTATCACCCAACCCCTATTGTTTTCTCCCTTTCTCCGTGAGGGACTTCTCACTCAGCCTTCTAGGAGTCCTATTTCTATGGAAAAGAGTATTAAATATATGCTGAAAAGGTTTCAATTTTAGTACATTGGCTTAATGTCATGCGCGGTATCCTTACTCTTACCTACTTACTTTACTTTTTCGTGTCAGAGTCCATATTACAATTTGTCAGCCCAGTATCGGGCTACGTCCAGAGCATTATTCTTAGCAAGCCATAAATCTTCGAGGGAACATGAGCTTGGGTAGTTCTTGCAAACCAGGAGATGTTCCATAGTCTGTGTCGCCCCACAGTCGCATTTGACATCCTGTTCATTAATAATTCCCCATTTTGCAAGGTTCGTCTTTACAGGGGCAACTCCGGTTCTGAGACGGTTGAGGGATTTCCAACTCTTCCAGTCCAGCCTGGAGCATGCTGAGGGTTCTTGTTTTAAGGGGAAGACTTCTGGTGGATCTATCGGTACTGTGCTCAGAAAGCCTCTGCGTGATTTTAATGGCCTCACCGGCTCGGGCGCTTCATAGAGAGGGTGAGGGCTATCAAATGTTTGCCTAATTCTTTCGGTGTATTCAATAGCTAGTCGTCGAGTTATTGGTGGTTCGCACCCAGCAGCTTTATAGAGTTTATCCAGCGGAGTGGCCCTCATGCAGCCAGTCATAAGCCTGCATGTCTCGTTAACTGCAGCATTGATAGATTTGACATACACAGACCTATTCCACACCGGGCAAGCATACTCCGCTGTAGAGAAACATAGTGCTTCAGCCGTTGTTCTGATCACGGAGGGGTGGGCTCCCCATTTACTTCCCGTTAAGTTCTTGAGGAGCTGATTCCTAGACGATACCTTTTGTCAGGTCTTACTCCTAGATATTTCGGTTGGGGTGTGTGTTCCATAGTAAAGCCGTCCCACTGGATCTGTAATTTTCTTCCGGCGGCCTTAGTGTTCAGGTGGAAGGCACATGCCTGGGTTTTTGATGGATTGGGTTTCAGGGAGTTTGCTTTATAGTAAGCTGACATCCGTAGTATGGCATTTTGTAATATCTCTTCAACAACCGGAAAGTTTTTCCCTTGAGCTGCGATGGCCAAGTCATCGGCGTAGAGGAAGTGCTCTTACCTAATCTACGGTGTTGTGTGTGTGCTTAGACAAGGAAAGAGAGAAGTGTGTGTGAGTGTGTGTTTGTGTTGTGTGTCATACAAGCGTCTAGGGATAGGACTAAATTTTCGATGCGAAACGGTGTCTACGTTCTAGCCAAATTCTTTCAACGTCTCGGTGGTGTAGTAGGTAGAGGTTTTGCCTGTCATTTCTGCGCTGCGGGTTCGATTCCGTCAGTCGCGACAGATGTTTTGTTTATCTTTTTTAAGGTTATGTTTGTTTTTGATGTGTATACATCTTACGCGGCGGTATGAGGGTAATCTCGGCATTGGTAAAACTAGTGCGGCACGACTGCTAAATGTGTATACCATTGGCCAGTGCAAGGCAAGTGTTTGTATACCATTGGGAAATTGGTCCGATATTTCTTGCTCCGAGTGCAATCTTGGAGGTCGTGTGGCACCCATGTTGTTGTCAAAAGAAAAAAGAACGAAATCCGACAAAGGATAACAGATATATTTTTTTATTTTAAATTCCCTTTTATCTTCAAGTAGTGATAGTGACGAAGAGGTTTGAACTCAAGGTCAAATCGTCAAATCCTATACCCCATTGGTAATGAACTGGTGCAATCTTTATTGTGCACTGGGAGAGTTTCAGTGCCACACCAGTGTCACACTTTTTTTACCACTGGTATTCGCTAGAAGTCAGTCATAAGTGTGGTGACTTAGAGCTAGACCTAGCACGGCACCTAATGAGGCGTCAGTTTACCGATGTCTTTGCGGTGTAATGATTTATCACAAGCGTCTAGGTACAGACCCCGGCCGTTTAGCTTCAAACCCTGTGATATGCAACCAGCATCACATTTATCTACTCCGGAGTATTATTATGGCTTTGCGTGGCGCTTCGCAAGCCCGGGGGGGGGGGGTCTCAATCAACAATTGCTAACCAAAACTAACCCACGGCTCACCCAAACTAACCCAAACTAACCCAAAATATTATTATGGCTTTGCATGGCCCTCCGCTCGTTTCGGTCGCTACTGGGGTTCAATCAACATGAACTAACCAAGTGCTAACCCGAGGCTAATCCAAAATTAAGAAAAAAGGTAAATTAATAAAAAAAACAATAAACAAAACATCTGTCGCGACCGACGGGAATCGAACTCGCAGCGCAAGAATGACAGGCAATCTCCCTGCCTCCTACACCACCGAGGCGTTGTAAAAATCATGCTAGAACGTAGTGAAATTACTATGTAATCAAAAAGTGATGCTTTGAAGCTAAATGGCCGGGGTCTGTAACTAGACCCTTATTGATCTTTCTGGAAGTGCTCTAGGGGTTCAGTGGTTAGATGTTAGAGCTGTGATACGGCGGCCCGGGATTGAATTTCTGTCGGTTATAAAAATTTAAGGTTGTGTTTGTAAAAAGTATTTTTTCTTCATTTTGGTCATGCATTGGGTTATTATTGGTTAGTTCGTGTTCTTGGGACCCCCGTAGCGAGCGCTGGGTCAGGCGTGAAGTGAAATAATATATAGGCCTCATTAGGTGCTGTGTTGGGTCTAGCTCTAAGTTAAGTCGTGAGACAAGCGTCTGGGTGCACCGGAATGGATTTCATTATTCGTTGATATTACTTCATTATATTGCGACACAACACGCATGGGCATGTGTAGAGCGTTTCATTATGTAATTCAAGCAGTTATAACTACTGTTTACGGATTTTGATAACTAATAGAGTGGAGTAGAACATCTTTAGGTTAATAGCGCAGACAACGGTCTGGTTTGAACTTTTCTGCTGACCTTCGGCAGAAGTTTACATAATAAATATAAGTTGCCTCACTCACTGTCGGAACTCTGATGCATTGAGATCACAAGCGTGCCGCAGATACATACCTGCATATCCTGTAAACTTTGTACCGTCAGATACCGGTGAACAACTATGCATGCGTATGCAGCGGCGGACGCTGTTCCCTCGAGTTGGAGAGGTCTAGCCGGTTTGCGTGTTTCGAGAGTGCGGGAACTTATATTTTAAACTTTGCCTTCGGCGACCTTTACCGAATGTCGGCAATAATTAAGTTATTTCGCATGGCTCTCCGCTCGCTTCTATTTAGTAAGCAGGGACAAGATCCCGTTTTTGTCCAGCATCTTATTTTTACCCCGGGTACATCACCTGAAAATTTCAGCCTGTACGGGAAC